>JAJMDG010000121.1:46080-131687 GCA_030565715.1 Hanseniaspora singularis (nom. inval.) | reverse complement strand
AGTAATAATATCTTCAACAGCATTTGATTGAATTTCATCTCTCATTAACATGTTGACAATTCTGTTACAAGTTTCTTCAATGTCATTATTTTCTAAACCTAAGTTCTTATGCAATTCTCTGATTAATGGATAAACAGATTTTTCTCTTAAGTAATCTCTAGATTGTTTTAAAGTACATAATAATAATATACTTTCTAAGTAAACTAAAATGATATTGTGTTCTGGTTCTCTTTTCTTGTCTTCTAATAAGAATTGTAATTCATCAGGTAAAGCAAACATTTCATCGTCTGTCAAATTTTCTTGATCTTTAAAGTCAACCATTGGTGATAATAAAAATGGTAATAAATTCAAAGTGTCATCTGATAAAATATCAAAATGCTTTTCAGAATCAAATAAAGAGTTTTTGATAGTATAAGCAACACCTTCTCTTCTAACTTTATCTTCTGGAGATTCAAACTTTTCGTTAAATGGTAATAGTTTTTGTAATGGAATGATGTCATCATAATCTTGTAAATGAATGAAATATTGTCTACCTTTGCTAAATCTAGATATGTCAGCAAAGAAGTAAGATAAATAGTTAAAGTTTGCATATTTGTTTAAAGTTCTATCAAAACCTTTAACAAAGCAATCCATCAAACAGTCAATTACCTTATCACTTTTGAAAATATCCTTATTTATGTTTTTAACATCTTTGTGTATTTCTGAAATATTAAAAACTTCTAATATACCATCATCTTTGGCTAAATTACTTAATAAAATACACATTAAATCAGCAGAAGTGTTATTAGTATCAACAATTTTCCAAGTTAAATATTGTAAATAATCTTTATCATTACAGATAATTTCCTTTCTTAATTCATCATCGTTACATAAATTTGTTAAAATCGTAACAGATTGTTGAACCATAATTTGTGAGTTCATTTTACTTATATCTTTAAGATCTTTAACAGCTCTGTTATTATCATATTTAAAGATTGATGGTTGTTGAGAAAATCCAACTAAGTTTTGTAAAGCGATTTGTTTAACAACTGGTTGATCAGAATGTAAAAAGGATACTAATTCTTCAATTTCAGTAGGCATCTTCTTATTTAAGTTATTATTGTCTTGGTGTGTTATTAATATTATTTAAGGATAATTTTATTACTAATTGTTTTATATTGAGGTAGTAATTGTAAAAAAAAAAAAAAAAAAAAAAAAAAAAAAAAAAAAAAAAAAAAAAAAAAAAAAAAAAAAAAAAAAAAAAAAAAAACTGAAAAAAAAGAAATTTTCACATTTCAAAGTCTGATGAATAATAATTCCCTTATTTGGTATAGATTACATATATTGCTTTTTAAATATTTAATATTCATTTTGATAAAAATTCAAAATCTTGTATCCAGTATTTGGAAATAATAATAAAAACCATACAAAAACAAAGTATTATCATTATGAATAAAAACTCTACCAGTGTTTTACTTCAAGGACATGGAAGTTATATTCCATTACCTTTAATTGCTGATAAATTACAAACAAGTAATGCTAATGAATTTGAATTCTTTTTATACAATTTAAGATCTAGTAATTACATTACTCAAGATATCTCAATTAATGAATACACTGTATTAGTCAATAAGTTAATTAAAATGTTGAATAGTCAATCTATTTCTGATTCATGGAAGTCTATACAAGTTTTCAATGTCTTATTTTCTTATAATCCAATTGTTTTATGTTCTTTTTCTAAAACAATCATTAAAGAATTAGGTAACAAATTAGAATTTTTATTTAAAAAACAAAGATTGAATAGTACATCCGTTAGCAAGGAATTTTTCAGAAGTTTAATGTTTTGTTTAAACAATTTAATCTTCCAATTAAGAAATAAACCTGTTTTAAAAAGAGAAGTTTTGACTCCAAATTTATCTCCTATTGTTAAGATTTTAATCAATAAATTACCTGAAGTATTTGATTTAGAATTGATTGAAATATTTGTTGAATTTTTAAATAATGTATTAGAAAAGAATACTTCTATTTTCAAGCCATATGCTAATAAATATTACGAATTCATTACATCAAACTTAGCTATTGAAAATTATTTACAAGAAAAGTTTATTAAAGGTTTCAGTTTATGTCATTTAATTAATTTAAATTACCACACTTCATCCGAAAAGAACAATGGTAATAGTGCTGATTCAAAGCATTTAAAAGTAAATGTTTCTCAATTACAATGGAATAGAGTTTTATCTGCAATCTTTGTAGAATTGAAGAAATTAATTGGTTTATATGAAGATATCTTAGATATTGATGAATATACAAAGGAAATTATTGCTAAATTACCAAATAGTAATGAAGATATTGATACAGTTTTCAAATTTTTACCATTATTGAAGTTAGATTTAAATGAAGCTAACACTTTATTTGAAATCAATTCTAGAATGAAGCTATTTGTTAAAGTCATAGATAGCTTTATTAGCTTACCAACTCCATTCCAAATTAAAATCAATACTGACAACTTCATTAACACTAGTAATATTTTAATTTCTTTACAAAACTTTAAACTATTAAAGGGTTTGAGAAAGGATGCTAATGTTATGTCTTGTTTATCTTTAAACCTTATATCTTTAAGTTATGACATTGGTTTAGACTTAATGAATAGCTTATTAAATTTAAACGCAGGTGTCCACATGTTACCATATTCAAAACAAATTATTATGATTTTACAAAACTTTTTAATACCATTTTATAATACAGGTGATAAAAACAAAACTATTAACTTAAACAAGGTTATGTCTCAAAAATTAAATATGATTAAATTATTTGAATTATTAGAACAATTAGGTAAATTTAATGGTGGTGTTTTAATTAACAACTTAAGCTCTGAGGAATTTGAAGTTTGGAATGGATTGGTTTTGCTATCTATAAGTTTGTTAAAAACTGATGAAAGTTTATTCTACAAACTTCAAAACTATACTAATACAATTACAGACGCTTCTAAGAGTGCTGTTGGAAAGAACAAGTCTAGTTTAGCTAAAAAGACTGATACAATTTCTGATATTTATACATCACCAAATGTTTTCTGTTCTAAATCTATTATAATACCATTAAAAGAAAAAATTGATGGCTTTTTAATTGAATCTGTTAAGAATATTAGAATTACTACAAATGCTAGAACCTTAATTGAAAGATATGCTATCACCGATAACAATCAAGAATTAATGAAATGGTTAGTAAAGAATCCTTCTTTGGAAAGTTCCAATTTATCTATATTACCAATTGTCAGTTCTTTAGCCAATGATGATATTAAGGACTGGTTAAAGTCAACAATCATCCCAAGCTTACCACAAAACTTTGTTCAACAACATTTACAATCATCTGAAAATGCTACTTTACCAACAAACTCTAATGATGAAATGTGGATTGATGAAGAAGATATTATAATCAATGATGATTTAGTTTTAAACCAAGATGAAGAACCATCTTTAAAGAAACAAAAGTTATCTGCTCCAGTAATTGAAAATGAAGTTATTGTTGAAGAAAAAGTTGAACTAATCTCTAATGAAAACACTATTGCTCCATTAGTTATTGAAACTACTGAAGTTAAAACTGAAGTTGTCACTGTTCAAGTTCCTGAAGAAGATAATGAAGATGACAGTGATTTAGAAATTCCTGAATTAGATTTATCATAATTTTAATATATGTATAAAATACTTTTGTTTTAAATCACGTGAACTTTATAAATATTATACTAGTTTTTTTCTTTTTTTTATTTTATTTTATTTTATTATATTATTATTTTTTCTTTTCATTATTATTAAAAATTTTTTTTTTTTTTTTAATAAATTGGAAAAAAAAAAATTTAAATATTCAGAGTTTAATTATAAAATAATGTTATATAGATAAACCCAAAAACCAATAAATTCTTTAAAACATGTCTTCTATTCCATCTGATATTCAAACTAAAATCAATACCATTGCTTCTAACCCAGAAGCTTTAGCTCAAGTTAACAACATAATCCAAGTTGAAGAACAAAAATATCAAATTCAACAAGAAATCCATAAATTTACTAAATTATGTTTCAACAACTGTGTAAATATTAACAGTTCTAATATCTTAAGTGCTGATTTATCTATTAACGAAAACCAATGTTTAACTGATTGTGTTAGCAGATACTTAGATGTTAATTTACAAATTGTCAAGTCTTTACAAAATAGCAAATAAATTATTAAGATATTAATAAATAAAGTTATATATATGAATCTATTTATAAACAGATTGTTTTTTGGATTATAATATTATTCTCAACGATTATATTATAGATAAAATCCAAAACTTGTAAATAATAATTACTTTTTGTTCTGTTTATATAATTATATAGGTGCTTAGTTTTTTTTAAAAAAAAGAAGTTAAATCGAGTTTAAAATTAATTCAATGTCTTTATCTACTGAGTCGTACCTGTTTTTTAAATTGTTATAAAAAACCTCTGTACTCATATTAATATCTAAATCCTTAGAAAGATTTATGAATAAAATGTAATAAGATAAAACGTTATATTGATAAAAATTATCTTCTGTGGTGTCTAATAAAGGTAAGAATTGTAATATGCTTAACACCAACTCTGATATTACAGGATCTAGTGCTCTTAAATAATCCGGAAAGTTTAATAAATGTTTAAATACATTTAATATTTTTTTAATATTTATAAAATAGAGTTCATAATTTGTTAAGTATTTGCTTATAAACTTTTTCATGACCAATTCTAGCAACTCTGAGTATTGTCTTTTAGATACTAATAATGTTGGAATTATTAGGCATAAGATATTTTCTGAATAAATTTCTAATATAATTTCATGCTTAGTTGAAAAGCTTTTATCATTTGAAAACCGATTTTCAATGATTAAATCAAATGTATTTAACGTTTGTTTTATTAGATTGAAAGAATCATTGAACTTAAAATGTGGTGGTAAATAATGAAAAAAATTCATTATAATAGGTATAATTACATTACTCAACTCATCATCATTTATAACACCTCTATTATCTAATTCTATAAACATTTCTAATATTTCCAACCCAGTTTTTTTAATAATCAGCGATGTATCGTTATTTAAATAAATATATATGATATTCTTCATTGATGAATAGTCATTAGTAAGTTTTAAGTAATAATTTATTAAAATAAAATAATCAATACCTATTTCGTTAGTTTTAAATAAAGGGTCGTTATTAATAGACTTTTTTTTGTTTAAAACATTTTTATTATAATCATTTTCTCTATTATTATAAAATGTTTCTATTAAAAATGTTTTAAGATCATTTAGAAATATTTCATCATTTGATTGATTTAATCTTATATTATTTAAAAAATAGGATAAATCTATTTCCATAGTCACAGCTAAATGTATTTATTATAAAATTGTAGATTGGTATTTGGTTATTATTTTATAACCTGAATTTTAATAAAATAGAATTTAAAAAAAAAAAAAAAAAAAATCAAAAATTAAAACAAAAAAGTTCTATATTTATTCTTAAGTATATAAAATCCTAATAACACGTGAACTTATTGATTTTTAATAAAGCTTAAATACCTTATTATAATTTAAAAAAAGAGCTGAATCTTGATTGTGCTTCCTTTGTCAATGGACTATCGTAGTTTAAATACTTACTAAACAAGGCAATAGCAAACAAAGGATGCGTACATTGTCCAACTTTTTTATATTCATTCATTTTATAATCAAAGTGATAAATAGCTAATGTATTGTCTTTATTTTTCAACAAATATAAATCATCGTTTACTACAACAGAACCATTAAGCTTCATACCCTCTTCTCTAAACAGTTTAACAGCATTTACCATTGCTTCTGGCTCTAGTTTAGCTTCTTTTGAAGACATAGCAGATCTTATCATACCTTCTCTTAAATGCTCAAATGTTGTGTTTCTTAATGGAGTAATTCTTGCTAAGAATTCTATGTCTTTTGGATTTTCTAATAAATCAACTACAACATCTTCTTCTAAATCTACTTTTTGTATAGAATTTTTTGTAAAAAAGTTATCGATTTTTTTGATTGAATCTTCGTTGGAATAAATTGATAATGCATAAATTCTAAATTTCAAAAAAGTAACCGCTCTAACACCATATCCCAATAAACTCCATGATGAATTATCTATAAATCTTATTTTGGTCTCAATGTCTTTAATTCCAGCATCAATTGTAACTGAATCTTCTATATAAGGTTGAACACTATTTTGAATAGTTTGTGAATATTGGTAGAAGGTTGCTGCTCCTCCAAATAACGCAACACTTGATAGTAATCTTATCTTGTTGCTATACTTTACGTGTCTTAGTAAATAACTATTAAATTTAAATCCTTGATAAATCATTATATTAACAAAATTTATACTTTGGGTTTTAATATATTCTTTTTCTTTTTTTTTTTTTTTAAAAAAAAATTAAAAGGTATTTTTAAGAAATTATATTTCAATATTGATATACATAAACTTTTTTTTTTTTTTTTTTAACATTAAATAATCTACTATAAATATATACTTGTATAATATATATAAAAAAAAGGTTGTTTTAAAAAAATCCAACACTTATTTTTAAATTTAATAAATATAATAATTAATGAACTTATTTATAAAGCATCTTCATTAATATCATCATGGAAATATTTACCTTCAGTAGTAGGCTTTATAACACCAACTCTAATAACGAAATCACCAAAGTGTTCACCATCTAATCTTTCAAGAGACCATCTCTTTAATAAAGGTCTTAAAACATCTAAAATTTCTTCTTCTTTAATACTAGATCTGTAAAGCTTATTTATTCTTTGACCATGGTAACCACCACCTAATAATAAATTGTAGGTACCTGGTGCCTTACCAACACATGCAATTTCAGCTAACCATGGTCTAGCACAACCGTTTGGACAACCTGTCATTCTCATTACAATAGAGTCATGTCTTAAACCATATTCTTCTAAAGATTCTTCTAATTTTGTAATTAAAGTTGGTAAATATCTTTCAGATTCAGCCATAGCTAAACCACATGTTGGTAAAGCAACACAAGCAGCAGAAGATAATCTTAAACCAGAGAAATTAGTATTATCTAGTTTATAAGTTTTCATAATATCTTTAATGGCAGATAAGTGTTCATCTTCAATACCACATATCAACACATGTTGGTTACCTGTTAATCTGAAATGTCCTTTTGTTTCATTGCTTAAGAAATATTCAGAAATCTTTTTGAACCCGGTTTTTTGTGGCAAATCTGAGGTATCTTCAACTCTACCATTTTCAATGAAACAAGTAAAGTGGTTTAAGCCTGTTTCATCTTTAACCCAACCAAAGTAATCAATGTTTGAAGTAATTTCATATGGTCTTTCTGGTAAGAATTTTTTACCCCAGATTTCTTCAGTCTTGGATTTATACACTGGAATAGTTAAATCATCTAAAGTGTATTTTAATCTTGCATGTTTTCTATTTGTTCTATCACCGTTATCTCTTTGAACAAGCATAACACATTCAATAGCTCTTGGAACATCTTGTGGCAAAACAAACCCAAATGCAGAACCTGTTCTTGGATAAGTTTTAACATTATTATGTGTTGTACCCATACCACCACCAACGTATAAGTTATAACCTTCAACAATTTGTGTTTCTTCATTAACAATAACAATCAAACCAACATCACTTGACCAAACATCAACATCATTGTAGGGTGGAACAGCTATGTTAACCTTAAACTTTCTTGGTAAATAAGTTGGACCATAAGTTGGTTCAACATCAACTAAAGCATTACCACTAATTAATGTTTTCTTCTTCTTTGGTCCTTCTTTTCTATTTTCAAAAATAGATGGCCAAGATGGATCGTAATCCTTTTCATCTGGTCCTTCTAACCAAATTTCATGATATGCGGTTGTTTGTGGTAATAAATATTCTGAGATTAATGTACTCATTTCAGCAACTTGGTTATGTACTTTAGCATTAGCAGGTAATGCAGAGATCATAACATTTCTATTAACATCACCACATGCTGCAACTGTATCCATTAAAGTAGAATTCATACCTCTAATAACATGCTTTAAGTTGGATTTAATAACACCGTGTAATTGGAAAGTTGCTCTAGTTGTGATTTTAATTGTACCATTACCAGATTCATCAGCTAACTTGTCTAAAATTAACCATTGGTTTGCATCAGCTATACCACCTGGTAATCTAACTCTACTCATAAAGATATAGTAAGGTTCCAAACCTTGTGCCTTTCTAACTTCTCTAATATCTCTATCATCTTGCATATAAATACCATGGAATTTAGTTAATTGTTGGTCTGAAGCAGAAATTGCACCTGTTGTGGTATCTTGTAAACCTTCTACAATAGTACCTCTTAAATAATTGGATTGAATCTTCATATCTTCATTAGTTAATGGCTTTGGTTCATCAACACCACTTAAGTTAACATTAGCAACACCTAATTGTTCCCATAATGAAGTTTCCCATTCAGAATAAGCAGTTTGATAACCATCAGCATCTTGATCATCACCTAATCCAGCATTAATGATGGATTGAGCACCTAAAACATTTAAGACTTTCCATAAATCTTTAGCAGGCTTGTTATAGTAATGAGCATCTTCCTTTCTTGGCCAATATTTAGAATCACCTAAACCAAATACTGAAAACTTCAAATTTGGTAAATCTACACCATCTAACTGAGCAGCTTTTAGATATTCAATAAATTGTTTACCATCTTGTGGGAATTCACCTTGTCCTGCAGTTGAAGAAATAAATATAACATTTCCTAGCCCATTTAAAAACTCAACAGATTCGATTGTATCCATAGAGGCAGCAATACCTTTCAAACCTCTATTAGTAGCTCTTAAAGCTAATCTTTTAGCTAAGGCAGCAGCATTACCACCATCTGAACAGTAATAAACTGTTAATGGAGGTCCTGATAAACCATCTAAAAGATTTTGGAAAGATACATCTGCATTCTTTTGAATGAGCTTAGTGATTTCATCAGACTTAGTTAAATTTAATGAAGATTGAATACCTACTGGTATACTATTACTTAATAAAGTCAATTTATTTTCCCTTTCTAAAAATTCAGTTAATTTTTGATTTAAAACATTAGATTTTAAGCTGAAGTTTTCTAAGCCTTTAGTATCATTGGTTGGATTGTAGTTGTATAATGGCCAATAACCTGATTCAACACCAACTTTAGTTTCTTTTAAGATTTCTAATGGAGAAGAAGTTTCAGATTTATAAGGTAAGTAAGCTAAAACAATGGATGGTCCGTTAAATTCAGAAGCTTCAGATATAGAGGTAATCATATGAGTATAAGAAGAATAAGCAGCAACAGAAGCAACATAAGCATTGTTAAAATTCATAGCATATAAACCAATATCTTTCTTTCTTTGACCTAATTCATTAACTGTTTTTTGTTCAGATTTAGATTTAGAATCAATAATCAATAAATTTAAATTTTGGTTTGTAGATAATAAATTGTGAACACCTGAATTACCTAAATCAAAAGACCAGGAATCACTACCAATCAACCAATAACTCTTTACTAAATAATCGTTTAAATTTGGATATAAACTTAAAATTGGTGATTCAATTATTTGTAAGTTAGTGAAAATTTCTTTAGCTAAGCTATTAATTTTTGATAAGTTTTTTTGATTAAAAATTCCTGATCTAATCAAAGTTATATATTCTGGAATAGCTTCAATGTCTGTGATTTGAGATAAAAGTTTTAAAAGACTTTCTTTTCTTTTTTTTAAATGTAAAAATTTACCTAAACCATATTCTGGAGAACTATTTTTTAAAGCAGAGATATCTTTATAGTTGTTATTTAAAACTTCCAAAGAATCTTCATCAAAAGTTTGCTTTAAAACTTTGTAGTAACAAGCTTCTAAATTTAAGACTTTTAATAAAAGTTTCTTTTTGTATTCTTGGCTATAAACATCTTCACTATAGAATAATTGATTTTTTTCTAAATTTAAGATTAATTGTTTTAAAATATCATCCAAAGAAACACCACTGAATTCTTTAAAGTTTGATAATATTTGGAAATTTTGTTGAGTTAAAGCAACAGAGAGATATGGTTCCAATAAAGAAGATAGTGGGGTATTTAAAGAGTCTTGTGAATAGATAATGAATTTATCATTGGATTCATTGAATAAACTACTTAAAAATGGTAATCCATCTAAAATAACAGTTTCAGAAGCAACAACAATGACATATGTTTTGCCATTATCTTCTTCCTTATTCAAATCAAGAGGTCTTTTATTTAAAACAAATTCATTTAAAACTTCAAATGGTGATTGATTTTCAAATAAGGTGATTAAATTCTTAGGATTTTCTAAATATTCTGAAAATTGAATACCATTTTCTTTAGTTTTAGCAACATAAACTATATTCTCAAATTGAAATGTTGAATTCAATTTTTGAAAAAAGGAGTTATCTGTTCCAATTATATAATCACTCATTTTATTAAAATGGTATAATTATACTTGGTTTATCGATTATTCTACTTTTTAAGAATTGTATAAATATATATAATATTTAATTTTTTAAATAGATATTAAACATTTAAAAAAAACTTTCATTTTATTTAGTTATACGTACTATGAAAAATTTCATTAAACATTTTAGTCATTCTATGTTATCCTACATATATATGATGCCTTTTAAGTTTTTAAAGACCAAAAAAAAAAAAAAAATTAAAAAAATATGTGGTGGTTTTTTTAAAAAAAAAAAAAATAAATAAACATAACATATAAAATTGACAACCTTTGTATTAATTTTATTCAGATCCTCAGTTTCACACATACATTTTTTTTTTTTTTAAACATAAAGAGTAATTAACGAATAAATAGATTATTTTGTTTCTTTTATAAAATAATTAAAATATCTTCTATTTTAACCACCACATTTTATATAATGACTAGACTATTATAGAAATAGTTATAATTTACAATTTGAGTAATGTTTCTAATATACGGAT
Organism: Hanseniaspora singularis (nom. inval.); assembly: GCA_030565715.1. NCBI lineage: Eukaryota > Fungi > Ascomycota > Saccharomycetes > Saccharomycodales > Saccharomycodaceae > Hanseniaspora > Hanseniaspora singularis (nom. inval.). The sequence continues at coordinate 120,711 of JAJMDG010000121.1, read as the reverse complement.
TTCTTGTTAAATAAGCAACCACGTGAGAAATTTATAATAAGATGATCAATTTTCTTTTGAAAATGTCTTTAATTCTTCAATTTCTTTAATAATGTCATCATTGCTATATCCTTGTGCATTCAAGCTATCTATAATTTTATTATATTTATCTGATATCGTTTCTAAATTTTCTGTAAGAAGAAGATCTAATTCATCTGTATCTTTCTGTAATTTTTTATTTAGCATTTCTTTGATAATATTTTTCATAAACTCTATATCATCTTTACCTTCAATTATATTATTTTCATTTTTATTTTCCATTTCCAAACTTTTCCCAAACTTTGGATCTAATAATATCTGCTTATAACAAACATATTAATTTCAAGATATTTTTGATTCAATAGTTTTTATAAAGATAGATTAAAGAATATTTTAAGAAGGAAAAAAAAAAAAAAATGTTTTTTTTTTTTTTGTATATGCTTGCGGATTTAATTATGGTACATATACATTTTTAATTTTAATGGGTGGCAAAATAATAATCAAAAGTTAAATTATAAATTAAAATCTAAAAGTATGTTTAATAATTTTAAAAAAAAAAAAAAAAAAAAGACACCAATTATTACAGCTTATTTAAACATATATATAAAATATGGCAAGAGAAACAATTATTATAGATAATTCAGAATATTCAAGAAATGGTGATTTTCAACCTAATAGATATCAACAACAAATAGATTGTAGTGATTATTTTGTAAGAAGTTTAAAAAATTCAAGTGGAAATGCACACACAGCTATAATCTCAGGTGCTGGTGAAACACCGTATGTTGTTTTAGCTGATGCTGAAACAAGTGCTATATATCATGAAAAATTATACATAAAGGGTAGCCTTAATATTTTAACATCTATAGAAATATCTTTATTAACAACACCAGAAAAAATCATTTTATTCCATTGCTCCCCAATAGACGATTTTATAGAAGAAGATAATGAATTCAAAGATAAGCTGTTAAAATTAGTAAAGAAACTTAAGAAAAACTCGATTACTTTGGAAGTTATAAATTTTGGAGAATTAAATAGCAATAGTTTATTCTGGGAATCTATAGTCGATAGTGTTAATTCAGATGATACTGAAACTATTAAAGTTATGAATTTCATACCAGAAAGTGGTAAATTATTATGGGAACAAGTTAGCGATTATAAACAAAGAATGAATTTCTCCAGTGGGTCAGGAAATGAAAGTGAGTTCCTGGAATACGGTGGTATTGATCCTAGTATGGATCCTGAATTAGCTATGGCTTTAAGAATGTCTTTAGAAGAGGAACAACAAAGACAAGCTAGATTAAGAAGTGAAAATAGTTCATAAAATCATTATTATTTTCCAATAAATAAAATTTTGATATATATACATTGTTTTAATTTTTTTGTTCTTCATTTTGAACTATTATATTTTTTGTGTTTAATCAAAAAAAAAAAAAAAAAAATGTATATATACTTAATGATAAATCCATAGTTATAAAGATATCTTAACCAAATAATTTAATCTTTTTTAAACATTAAACTTTAGTTATGCATTAGTCTTAATATATATTCATACTGAATATAGTTCTAGTCATACGTCCAGTGTCTTGAATATAAATAATAAGATACAATATAAGAAATATTTTTTAGACATGCCCTTAGAAAATAATGATGTTATAAAACTACCAATTAAAGATGAAAATATTATAAGTGAAATTCCATTGACAAAATCTTTGTTTAGCGATTTATATGCCCAAAATAAATGGGACTTAAATAATATTAAATGCCCATCAGTTTTTAAAAATGTTGATATAATGACACCTCCTTTTCCAATAAATGAAAGAAAACGTTTGAAACATGCAATAAAATTTAAAAATAGTTATTTCTGGGTTCGTAATTTAAAAGAAATTAATAGAATTGCACTAACCGCCTTAAAGTATTACAATGTCTCAAGCTGTACAATTTCCATAATAACAGATAATAAACAGGTGATTAAGCATAAAGTAAATTTAAACATATCAGAATGCTCTAGATACGTGTCTATAGACGCTCATGGTATTCTATCCAAAGATCATTTAGTAATAAACAACTGTAAGGATGATTGGAGAACATGTAAAAATCCATTAGTTAACAACTATCCATTCATTTCATTTTACGCATGTGTTCCATTAACATTAACAAATGCACAAGGTTCATCTTATAATGTTGGTTGTATTTCTATACTTGATAGATTACCAAAAGATGAACCTATATCAATGAACTTATTATCAAGTTTATCTACAAAAATTATGGATTTATATCAAGAAAATGAAATAGACTCAAATAGTGAAAATAATCATACAACAGAAACTGAACAACAAAGAATTCAAAATAAAAAGATTGAGCTACAAAATATCATCGGTAGAGCAACTTCAAATAATACAAATTTTAATCTATTATTTGGAAAAAATGGATCTGGCACATCATATTCTCCAAGTCACAATTTACTTATAAACTGTAATACCGTTCAACAAAGACATAAACAATTAAATAATTCAAAAGAAATTTATAAATTATTGAATGATACAAGTGATACAAAAAAAGCAGCGTTAAGATTTTCAAATTTCATTGCAAAAAAATACAATTTTGATTATGTTGCTATTATTGAATTAAGATCAGTTCAAAACTTTATAATTGATTCTAAGTATTTCCCAAATAAAAATTCAATTAATATTGATAAATTTGAACACCCCCAAAAATTAATAGCAGTAGGTAAAAAATCTTTACAAAGTAGAGTTTTAGGCGGTTATGGTTCAAATATAAAATCTCCAAAGTTGGAAAATAATCAAGTTTTATATGATTCTATTAAAAGTGATTATGGTTTAGTTTATAATATTAAAGATAAAAATAATTGTGCGTTTAATAGTGCTGTTTTCATGCCATTTATAAGATTGGATTCTAAATTGAAAAGGTTAAATCTTATGAATAATGAAGAGATGCATGAACTAAATTCAAAAAATAAAAAAGCTACAGGAAGTAAGTTAAAAAAACTCGAATTAAACCTTTGTTCTGGTGGTTTTATAATTTCTTGTTTCTCATTAGAAAAGAATAAATTTAATATTAAAAAAATCGATATAATTAATGATCTATATTCAGATACTTGTATATACAAAGGTTTATATTCTTTTAGCTAAATGTTTTTTTTTTTTTTTTCATTTTTTTCATTTTTTTAATTCAAAATTTATACATATTATACATATATTTTTTTTTGTTTTTTTTTTTTTTAAATTATTAATCATATTTATAAAAATTATAATAAATAACCATAAACCAATAAATGACACATATACTTATATAACCAATGGAACGATTTTCAAAACAGAAACCTTTAAAAATGAAGGAACTGCTTAGTAATGCATCTGATTCAAGTGATGAGGAAGAAGAAACTTATACAACACAAAGATCAAGAAGAAGGGAGTTGCGATCAAATAAAGATTTATTATTAAAAAATCGATTAGAAAGTATACAAGAAACAAATGACACATTGCTTACTTCAGTCAGGAATAATAGCAGTACTTATAATAACATTATAAGTGATTCTTCATATTCTAGAAATGTAAACTACTCAAGTTTCCAAAATCAACCAGGAACATATATAAACCAAGGTGATAACAACATTGATGTTAAAAGCATTAATATTGGAAATAAAAATAATAGAAAAATGCAATTAAGTACATCCGGATTAAAAAATACTATAAGGAATAATAACAACACAAAAATGTCTAATTTATTGTTAAATAATAATTCAAGATTGACAAATTCACTTTTAAAAACCAATAGTGAATCAATTTCAAATAGAGATAAAAGTTTTTTGAAAAACTCCTTAAACAGTTTAACAGTAAATCTTGAGAATAATAAAAAAAGAAATAAATCATATCCATTTGAATTAAATTATCACTCAATTTCAGCTGAAATGCCAGAAATGGCTTACATAGATAGTTCGCATTTACCTGGATGTAAAGAAGGTGACCTTATAGAACTTAAAACTTATGTTAAAAAACAAAATGTTTTTGTTAATATACCAACTGCTTCTTATAAATCTGAAATTAGAAGTCCTATGTCTGAAACTTACAATAATTTAGAACAATCATTTCACAGCACAATTAAAAATACAGGGTTTACTAATGCTAATAATTTAGTAAATAATAATGAAAATATAGTATCTGCTAAATCTTCTAAAAGTCAAGATAAAAAAATCTTTTTTATTGTGAAAAACTTTCCTGAAACTTATAATAGAAGAGCTAAACAACCTCAAATTTCTTTATCTTATGATGATTACTTTAAGCTATTAAAATTATCTATAAGAACTACAGTTTATGTCAAAATCAAAGATAAACTTGAAACTCAATGTGATTTAGTTGAGGTTATGTCTAAAGACTGTCTTGTAAATAGAGGTGATATGTGGTTGATTAGAAATAAAATTAACGATACCTCAGTTAATTTAAATCAAAGATTGATATTTATGGATACTCTAAGATTAACAGTTTCTGGTATTTATAGGGATGGGAAAAAAGTATTTAGTGGTTATATTGGAGATAATTCTAAAGTGATTGTTAGGTCTGAATCAGCAAGATTTTTTTTTATCGTTCAGATATCAGAAGAGATGTGGCATTTTGAAGAAGATGGAGAAGTTATGTTCCAAAAAGTTGTAAATTCATTTTTTCCTAAACTATTAAAAAAATGGAAAAAGATTGGCACAAACCATAACATTTCAATTATTTTTACAGCAACTGTGGATTTGGTGGATACAGAAGGTGAAGAAGATATTAATTGTAACATTCCTGGGTACAAATCTCCTAATAATAAAGATTACTATCGTATAGTCGTTGATGAAGTGAACATCTCCCATTGGAGAGATATCATGGACACTTTAAGACAAGAGTTTATGGACTTTAAAAAAGATTTATTAAATATAAAATCTAATGACGGTACTTATTATATTCAAGGTAAATTAGCCTCTTGTGTCAAAACTAACATATTAGAATCAATAAACATGGTTTCAACAATTATACTAAACCCATTTAGACAAATTGATTTGAGGCATACTACAACGCATGTTATGATAATTAGTCCAGGAACAGGTATTTTTGATGTTGATTATAATATGCTAAAATTAACAACAAAAAAATTGCTATCTCTTGAAATTACAATGGATATTATTTGCCTTGCTACACCACCAATGCATATTGTTCCTTTAATGAGATATATAGATGGTGAAGATAATTTAAGATTTTGTGTTCCTACTTGGTTAAGTATATCATATTGGAATGAAGCTTCAAAGAAGTATGGTGATTGGAAACCTACATGTAAAATATATGATTTACAAGTTTTAAATCTTACAGAGGATGATATCAATAATTCAATTAAACTACAAGACTTAGATTCTATTACTAATATAAGAAAAGTAGATAGTTATATGCAGCATTATGAAAATAATGTTTTTAATCTATCTGATGAAAAGATAAAAAAAGATTTAGAACAAGCTGTTGGATATTTTGATTTAAGTAAAAAAATTTATGATGAACATAAAAATAGTGTTTCTAGAGGGTCATTTAGTAGCTCTTTTAGGTATAAACCATCTAATTTAACGAATGAAAAAAAGCCATTCAACAAGTTATTATTTAATAATACATTAATTCAAAAACCATCTTTACAAACAATTGATGCTGCTCCTATCATTGCTACTAAAGAAAATGATTTTCAACCAACTCAAAATAAAGAAAAATATTCAGAAGCTATTCATACTTTAAAGAATGTAAAATCAAATAATGAGTTATCTGGGTTCACAAATACATTTACAAAATTGTTTCAAAATTCTAAAAAGCTTGTTGCTGATTCTGATTTTATACACAACACTAAATATATTAAAGATGTTAGTAAAGGACCTGTGTTTCAAAATAATGGAACTTTATCTAATAACTCTACTATTAGGAATACAGATGAAGACTCTTTATTAAGAGGACATTCTTCATTAAAAAAACATAAATACTTTAACAACAATTCAGGATTGTCTTCACCTATATTTAGAGTTAAAAATACAGAAGATCCTTCTGAATATGGAAAAAGTAAAAAAAAGAGTAGATTAGTTTATGATTACTGGGTTGACATAGCAAATCCTTCAACGGCATTTGATCCAGAAAGAGCAGATGATTTGATTTCACAAAGATGGAAAGACGTTTATCCAAAAAATTTAGCTAAAAATACTAGTAAATGGCGGTCTTTCACAACACCTGCAGATTTACCTGTAACTACTGCTGTTTGTCCAACAACTTCACATATTTTAGAAGATTATGAATTTAGAAACTACTCAGTGAGCTTGAATACTGATTTAAAAATATCATCCATTTGTAAAAATAACTTTGATTTGCTTAGAAATTTAATTTATACTAGACTATTAACAGGATTTCAGATTATAGAAAATAAAGAGCAATTAAAAAACATTGAAGAGAAATACTTTAAATTTGCATTGATAGAACCTGTTTCCATTTTAAGCAATAAAGATGATATTAAAAACAAGTCAGTTTATTTATTAGGGAATGATGAAATCCATAGAATTTATTTAAATAATGAATCTGTGTTTGAAATTAGACAATATATCAATAAAAAAGATAGAATTTGTGATTTTAAAGCAACAAAAAAATTACCAATGATAAAAACTAGATATGAAACTGAGTATAGAATTGCGAATTTAGATCCAATGAATCTTTTTAGAAAATCTATTAATTGGAATCAATTAGATCAATTTATTGCAGGATATAATGATATGCAAGATGTTTCTGGTTCAACAAACTCTATTAATTATTATAAGTTTAAATCTAAATTTTGTGTTTTAAGCTCTGAAGTTACAGATTTAAACATGAGAACATTTGGAAAAGAAATTTTAGATGCTGAAGAAATCAAGCTAGAAGGTTTAAGAAAATTAATATCAGTCTTATACAGGTTAAGAGCTAGATCTGAAATGGAAAAGAAAAATTCTAGAAAAGAAGAAATTTTACCAGAAATTTTCTTTTACACTGGAAGTTTACAAAACTTTATAATGACTCAATCTGAATCACTCCATGAGTTGATATTAGAAGGAAATGATTATGAAAATGATATAAATATAGCTGAATTAAACTTATCTAAAAGTATTGAAAATGATGAACTTGGGTTGAATACAAAATCTGATTTAAATAGAATTGCGTATGAGTTGCAATATGGTGAGAATAAATTGAATCTGTATACTAGAAGTTGGAGGTGGATTAGTTATAATGATACATTAATAGGATCTAATTTTGTAAATTGGTTATTGAAAAACTTTAGTGATATAGAAACAAGAGATGAAGCAGTTTCTTTTGGAAACTTTTTAATGGAAAACGGTTTAATTGTACATGTTAATAAAAATCATGGTTTCTTAGATGGTAATTATTATTACACCATTGGTCCAGATTTTAAAAATCTTGATAAAGAGGTGATTGAATTATTCTCACAAGCATCAAGATCTTCTAAAAAATCAATACCGAATAGCCAATATGAAAGAAAAAATTATCCATCATTTGCGCCATTGTTATCAATAAAATCTAAGAAAAGCAATAATCTCCTTTCTATAGACTCACAACTTAAAAGTGATATAGAAAGTAAGTTGAATGATAATTCATTAGATACTATAGCAATTTCACCAAGTTCAACTGTAAATATCAAGAAAAAAATAATGTTAAGTTCAAGTTTAAAGTTGGATTTAGATCCATTAAAAAAGTCAACAAAGCCTCAAATTTTAACTGTTCATTTTGATAGAGCACATAATCCAGATCATTGCTTCCATATTAGATTTGAATGGTTGACAACAACACCTAGACTAGTTGATGATTTAATTAACAGTCTTTCAAAAACTGCTGAAAGTTATGGATTAAAATTTGTGGAGATACCATGGGGTGAGATAATGAATGTTAATGCTAGTAATCCATTTCATTCCTCAATTTCTATTAAACTTGCATTAAATCCTTTAACTGATGAATTATTTAATAGATCAATCATTGTTAAAGAAAATAAATTTTATTTACACATGTATTTCTTAGAATATTCTGGCTTTTTATTAGATAATAGAGGATCCAACTTTTTTGATAAAAATTCTGAAAATACAGAAAAACAAAATTTTAATTATGAAATTGTTTATTCATGGGGTACTCAAACTTTTAAATGTGTACAATTTGTTCATAAAACTGGTTCATATATTGCGGAAATAATAGAAGATGGTACAATCTTTTTAATCCCAAATAATATACACTTATCAAGGGTTAATATCTCTACAATTAACAAAAAAGATAATGATTCTTTTAGACTATATGTAGATTCACAAAATGTTATGGCAGAATTCCAAAAAACTTGTAATGATTATGAAAAATTAAAAGAAATATTTGAAGCAGGTCAAAAAATTTGGCATTCTAATAAAGAAAAGAGTTCTTAATAAAAAAAAATTATATAATAATTACTTTAAATAGATATATATATATATATATATTTATAATCTTTGAGCAATCTTAACAACATCGGATAAAACACCAGCAGCAGTTACATCAGCACCGGCACCAGCACCTTGAATGATAACAGGGTTGGTGTATCTCTTAGTCTTAATGGAGATAACATTATCAGAACCCTTTAAACTGGCAAATGGATGAGAGTTACTGTACTTTTGAATACCAACAGAAACTTTATTTTCTTTAACATCAACAGAACCAACAAATCTTAAAACTTGATCTTCCTTTGCAGCTTCATCCTTTAATTGTTTAATTTCATCATCATGTTCAGGTAATTTTTGCATAAATTCTTCAGAGGTTGGAACCTTATCTAAATCACCTGGAATGAAAGAGTTGACAGGGAAAGAAGAAGCAGATTCGATCTTTAAACCGGCAATTCTAGCTAAAATAGTAACTTTTCTAGCAACATCCATACCACTTAAATCATCTCTTGGATCTGGTTCAGTGTAACCTAATTCCTTAGCCTTAGCAACAATATCAGAGAATTTAACATCATCAGAAGAGTATGTGTTGAAAATAAAAGATAAACTACCAGAGAAAATACCTTCAATCTTTTCAACTTCATCACCGGTTTCAATAATTTCTTTTAAAAAGTTAACTACTGGTAAACCTGCACCAACAGTAGCTTCATGGTAAACTAAACCATCTTTTGGATTACCAGTGAATAATTCTTCCCATAACTTCAAACCTGAAGAAAAGGCTTTTTTATTTGGTGTAGCAATAGAAATACCATTAGAAACAAATTCTGGATAAGCATAAGCCCATGTTTCATTAGAAGTGTTATCAACTAAGATAGTTGGTGTCTTTGAAGAATCTTTGTTAATATATTCAATTAATTCAGAAGGAGTTAAAGTTCCTTTGCTACCATTATCTGAAATGTAAGACTTCCAGTTAGAAGAGTTAATTGGTAAGGCTGAATAGTCTGTAGAAACTAAATGTTGTCTGTATTGTAAAACAGCAATTACATTATATTTAACATAGCTAGATTTCAAAGCTAATAATTGTTCGATAAAGGAAGAACCAACGACACCAGTACCAACAACAGCGATGTTAACAGATTTTAAACTCATTTTTATTATTTTAATAGAAGAGGTTTTTATTTAATAAAGAAAAAAAAAAGATTATTATTAAATATAAATATTGGTTTTATTTAATAATTTTATGAATATTTAAAAAAAAAAAAAAAAAAAAAGAAAAAAGGTGAAAATATATTAGTAATTATATATTTTGTATTTTTTTAAAAATTCACACTTTAATAGATCATGAATATATATAATAGTTTATTCCGATTATGACTCAAATCGGCTTTTTCAAAATATATGAAAAAAAAAAAGTTGTGTATTATATAAATATTATTTTTTTTTTTTTATACACATTTTTTTATAACATTATATAAAACATTAAATATCAGGTTTAAACAATTTACCATCAGATTCAAGTTTTTTTAAAAATACCCCAATCTTATTTAAGATGAATTTTTTATCATAATCTTTTGAATTTTTATTATTACTCAAGTACTTATTGAAATCAATATTAGAACATCTACCCGATAATATATTTGATTTAAAAGGTTCGATCACTAAATGACCAAACATCGTTATAATTAAATCCTCATAAAAACTTACATTTTCTGTTCTTTGATCATACAAAGCCATAATATCAGAACATCTTTCTATAGAAGAATATCTATAAGCTACATTTTGAGACACAGTTTTTTTGGTTATTGTAGGATTATCATCAATAAACTTCATATCAAACTCTTCTTGAATCATTATTTCTATAATCATGACATACATTTTTGTAGAATTCAATTTTTTATATTCTAATCCGTTATACTTCTTTTTAATGTAACTTAAATGAATCTTAACGCACTCTTTTAAAAGTGGCACATTTCCAATCATTTTGTTGCTTGATCTTTTCAACTTTTTCATTATAAAATGAAGCATGTTTGTTCTATCTAATTTGACATAAATTTCAATTAATGTTTTAGTTATTAAATTACCATAAACGTAGAAAGAACCATACAGTTCAAAATTAGTTCTTTGTATATTTACTAAAGGTTTTACAGGTGAGTTTAAAGAAATTATAGGCTCTAAATATTCCAATGCACCTTCATAATCCTCAATAACAATTTCGTTTAAACTTATTAATAATCTAATATAATAATCTTCACCTATAATAAAATCATCCTTTTCTAATAAACCTTCTAAAAATATTGTTAACAGTCTTCTAAATTGTTTTACATTTATTGAAGCATCTGGTGAAATTTTCCAAATGTTTGGATTAATATTCTCAAATACATCTTTATAATGAGCTAAAGCTTCCATAGTTTTTTTTATTAACTCACAAAGTTCAACTTTGTTAGCTTCAGTATTTTCTTTACTTAAATGAATAAGTACTATATGAATGTCATAAATCATTGCACAAAATGAGAAAATTTCATATTTATCAAGTTTCACAGATAAGTTACACATATAAAAGGAATACTTTAGAGTGTCTTTGTAAGGGTTATGTATCATCTCAGAGGAATGTTTTAAATAATAGATATTTTCCCATGGTAAAGATAATGTTTTAAGCATTTTGTTTAGCAATTCATTGTTATAAAAAATCTTAAATGCATCAAGCAATCTATTATGGATAATGTTGTAAATTACAATTGGTTTTATAGTAACAATTCTTGACATATTCGTTTGATAATAGATATTTTTATTTAAAGTATCACAATTTTCCTCTTCCATATCATAAACATGACCATTTAAAGGTTGGAGTATAGAAATCGACATAGTTATACCAATCTTACTGTTTAATAAATAAAGGCATGTATCTTTATACTGATTGGTAGGTAAAATTTTAGCAGACATAAAAAAGCACAATAAAGACATTTTTAAATTTTCTATGATACATTCTCTTTTTAAATTTGAATTAAGTTTGTCTACATTAAAATTGATATCATATTCTGCACAAATACTATAACATTCACCTAATAAAAACCATGTTTCAAAAATAGATCCATTAAAAATTATAACAGTTTTTAATAATTCAATAACATCAAAAATTGTTGTGAAAATAGATCCATGTAAACCAGTAAAAAAAGAGCTGCAATCAATCCCTTTTTGTTTTCTTTGATGGTATTGTGAAAGTATGTTAATAGCAGCAGCTAATAAAATTCCTGAATGTATTACAGATTCATAATCGGTATTTGTTGCTTCAATTTCTATAGGCATAAATTCACCAAGTAAGAAATTATAATCGATTCTCTTGGATAAATACGATTCTAAAGCTTTTCTATTTGATTGGACAACTGAATTTGTTAACTCTTGTTTCCAAGGGATAAAATTAACAACTTTTTCTATTTCTAATCTTAATCGTGGTGGGTTTGAAATATTCATAATCAAATCATCCTTACTAATATCGCCTAAATAAGATTTCATAACATTTTGAGATAATAAGTATGCATCAGCACCTAATATTTTTTGACAAGGTGGGACTGAATGATCTTCTAAGTTATCAACTAGTTCAATTCCATAATTGCAACGTAAACATTGTTCTAAAACAAAATTATCATTTCTAATGTTAAAAGAAAATAATCTTCTTTGTGAATAAAGTAAAAAAATATTGTCGCCATATTCACAGAATTTAAATTCTGAGAATAATTTATGTTGAGTTTCTATTAAAGAAGTAACAATATAATTTTTATCAGCCTCTTCTAATAAAGAAACATTATTTTCTAAAAAGTATGTTAGTGTTACATTTGTGTAAATGAAAAGTGTTTTCCATTTTTTTGATGAAGATTTTGCTTTTTCAAAAAATGAATCATTATCAGTTAAACCATTGGATATGATAGATTCATAGTTAATCACTGAGTATACTAGTGAATATAATTTCAAGAATGATGAATATTCAGATGTTTGTCTTTGAGTGAAATTAAATTCATCTGATGAATTCACCTCAGCATGATTTAGTAATAATTTACAATAAATTTCAATTAAATCATAAAAAAAACTTAAAACTTTTAATAAAGAATGTTTTCTTAAACTATGATTTAATTCAAAATAAATAGAACTTTCAAAATAGTCAACAATTTCAGAAACTATTTTATTAAAACATTTATCAATTATCATAAAGTTGAAGCTTAACTCTGTTGATAAAAATTTAAAAATTTGTGACCAAATATCAAATTTAACCATTGGATATTTTATTGATTTAACAAAATTTGACATACTATACTCCCAAGATGTAGTATCTAACTCATTGTTTGAAATTGATTCTGGATTGATAAATATTTCAATAATTTTTAGCATAATGGATTGACTCTCATCATTTCTTTCCATTGATTTTTTGATGGAAATTATATGCAAGTTTTTGAAATTAATTTCAGGTATTTCTGTATAATTATAGTTACCAACAGAAAAGTCTTTACCTAGCATACCAAAAGTATCTTTAATTTCTTGGATATCTTCGTTTAATAGATTAATAGTAAACTCGTCTTTATCACTATCATCTAAAAATGATTTCTCGTAAAACAAATTAGTCCATTTTAACCTGATAAAGCTTTTAACATCTAATTTGTTTTTATCAATGACTGAATCATTGTTAAAAAAGATATAATTCCAAGCTTCTATTTTTTCTTTTATAATTTGAACATTATTAAATAATTCACCACTTTTATATCTCAAATGCTTTAATTCTTTTGACCATTTTAAAAAGTTATCAATTAAAATTTCATAAATCCCTATAGCAAACAAAAAATCTTGTTGATCTTCAGGATTTAAAATTTTTAATAATTGGTCTTGGCAACACAGTACTAAGAAGTTTACTATAGATTTCATTTCATCACACAACAAGTAATCAGTAATTAAACACTCATTATCACCTTTGTAATTAAAAGTTAAAAGAGCTTTTAATAATTCAATTCTAGCTTGTTGGTAATGAAGATTATTAGCTTGATTTATCTTTTCTAAAAAATCTCCATATCCTTGACTATGGAGTTTTGGAGCAGCTTGATCTTTTTTATCTTGATTTGAATGTGATAACTTATCAAAGATATAATCCAAAAAATCTATGCTTGAAAAGGTTTCTTGAGATTCATTTACTCCTATGAATTCATTTGACAATTTTTTATCCCAAGTAGAAAAGCAATCATAAACATCTGAAATGCAGTGTTGAAAATGATTCAGCTTACCCAAAAAATGAAAATCTTTTAAATCATCATTAGTCAAAAAATGTGTTGAATCGTTAAGGAGTGTACATCCATTAGTAGATAATATGATATTAAAAGAAGTTAAAAATTGCTCTTGGTAGATTGAGTTGTTTTGTAAATTTTTTTGATTTTCTTCAGCATGATTTCTAACTCTTAAACTAACTCTTTTTTTATTATTTGTGGAATCATTTTCATCTGAAATATTTGATTGTTTTCTTTTAAGATCCATTTTTTTAATAAACGTTTCATCATTTTGTATACTATTTAATGGTTTAGGCTCTTTTTCTATATTTTGTGTTGATGGTGATTGTTCTTTTATATCTAATGAACGTTCTTCAAGTTCAATTTCATTTGAAATTCTAAAAACAATTTTTGGAATTGATTCTTCTATTTTAAGAATATTATAAGGATCTGGATTTTCTTTTTTAAAGTTATAGTCTAATGAGTCTGAAGGAACTAAATTGAAAAATGTTGAAAGTAAAGTTTCCCAGTTATAAGATTCAATATCCACAGTTTTTTGTAACTCAGTGTTTGTTTTTATAGTTTTTTGAAACATTTGGAATGGTTTTGGTAATACAGAATTTTTCACTAAAGATAGATCAAAGCCCTTACTGCTTCTGTCTAATGACAAGTGTTTGAAAGCTTGTTTTAAATCTATAGTGTTTTTATAAATAGATTCAAGTGTTAGTAATTCCTTAGCTATTAAGAACTTCCATGAAGGAATTAACAAATTTGATTGGAGTAAATACTTATTTTCACTTAAAACAGTTTCTAAAAGTGATCTGATAAGTTTTTTAGAATCAATACAAATAAAGAAGTCTAAAAGAAGCTTTATGAGTTTCATATCCGGTATTATAACATCTCTAAAAGTCAAACATTTTAAACTTTGCATTAATATATGTTTCATAATTTTTGTAAAGCTATTCATATTTATAGATTTTGTATCTGTTTCTTTCTCAATTTCTATGGATATAAGATCAACTAATAGCATTGAAAAATTTCTAAAAACTAGGTATCGAAGGTTATCTAATTTTTCACTTCTGTATGTAAAAGAAAAATCGCAAAAGTCTTCTATAATGGTATCATCGTTTATTACATCGTCTTCTTCTTCACTATAATCTTCCTCTTCATCCGTGTTTTCTTTGTTGTTATTAATTCCTATGTCAACACTTTGGGGATTTTCCTCTAAAAGAGATTCAAATAAAATATCTATATTTTCTAGCGTATTATAACTTTCATTATCCATTCTAAATATACCTACAGAGACTAAAGAGATAAATTTGTCTATAGCTTTTTTATACTCTTTAGCATCATATAATTTCATAGCTTCATCATATACTCCATAGCCATTTTCTATTTGTAATTCTGTAGTAATGTTATTAATATCTTCTTTCTCATTACTACTGTTATCCTTTTCTAAACTTTCAAAATTTACCGTTTTAAAAAATGACATAATATATTTAAAATAACAATTTTTGGTTTATTGGTGTAAAGTTTTTATTTATTTACTATTATTATAGCTTTTTCTTTTTTAATTATTTTATTTTTTTTTTTTTTTTAATAAAAAATATATAAACATTTATTTTTTTTAGAAATGTATAATTATCGAAACTTTTTTTTTTTTATCTATATTTATTATAAAATTTGTTACAACAACCATAGACATTATAATAATAAGTGATGGGAAGTATAGTTAGTAAATTGGTATTATATTTAAATGAATGGAGATTAGGATTTAACAAAATTGATCCTAATACATTATCATTAAAAGAATTTATAGACATTTGTAGTTTGGAAAATATTAAAAAACTAGATGTAAAAACTTTAAAAGTATGTTGTGGTAATCAATCATCAGATATGGACTCCGTGGTATCTGCTATAACATACTCATATTATAATTATTTGTATGATAATAAATTAATAATACCGGTTATTAATATTCCAAGAGAAGACTTTAAACTAAGAAAAGATATAGTAAACTTGTTAGAAGAAGTTGGAATAAGAAAAGACACTGCTGATAAAAACTCACCTTTAGTATTTATTGAAGAAATTAAGCAATTAAAGAGAGTTTCTAAATGCCAAGTTGATGCTGTTTTAGTTGATCACAATGAACCTCAAGGTATAGCTATTTCCACTATTGATAGAGTCATTGGTATTATAGATCACCACGCAGATACTAAAACTTATGATGAAGAACTTATCAAATCTTTAGATAATCCATTAGTTATTGAAACTTGTGGATCTTGTAGTTCTTTAGTTTCTCATTATTGGATACCTAAGTTAACTAATAAGCTTTCATCTATAGATAAACATGCTTTGAAGTTAGGATTAGCTGGTGCCACTTTGGATACATCAAATTTTAAATACAAAGTTGAAACTCCAGATTTAAAAGCGTTAGAATCTTACACAAAGCATTTAGGTGCTGCATACGATATTAAGCTATTTTATAAAAAGATCAGCAAGGATAAAGATGATTTGGAAGGCTTTGATATGTATGATCTATTAAGAAAAGATTTTAAATTGTTTGAATTTAATGGTAAGAAAATTGGTATGTCTTCTTTAAAAAGACCAATAAAGGATTTAATTCAACAATTTGGTAGTCAATCTATTAAAGAAGCATGTCACAAATACTATACACTAAACTCAATGGATTCATTAATGCTTTTAACTAGTTACTCTAAGAAAAAACAACACAAAAGAGAAATTATCTTTTATAATGATGGTAAGCAAGAATTAGAAGAAAAAATCATAACAAATATTAAATCAGATTTAGATTTAGTTAAAATTGATAAGATTGAGGATTTTAATGCCTATCAACAAAATAAAGATTCTGCCAGTAGAAAACAAATTGCGCCTATAGTGGAAAATGCTCTTTTATAATATATCTATATACAAGCTCATTATAATTTAACTAAAGATAACTTAACTTCCAAGAGTTATTGTTTATGGAAGGGATATTATTCTTGAAAGTGACTTTTTCATTGATATCGGTGATATAATTAATAAAGTCTTCAAACTCCTCTGAGCTTCTATAACAGTTTTCATCTATAAATATTTCTTCAACATTATGCTTTAATTTTAAATCACTTACAATTTTTGAGTCTTGTGTTGAATTGATTAATTGATACATAATCTTGATTTTATTATCTAACTCTTTATCATTGATACCAATTTTTAAACCATAATCTAAACACCAAACAAGCACACTTTTGTCACAGTTTAATTTTGATTTTATAATAAAGAATCTAGAACCAAAATTTTTAATTTGGTTCATAATTCTTAATGAAATATCATCATTCATATCAAATTTGATTACTTCATTGTCCTCTAAATTACTTTGGATGTTTACATGATTTTTATAAATTTTTACTACTGAACTATTTTCATCATTAGACTCGTTTGAGCGGTTATATATTAATCCTAAAGAGTAATTACATTTACAACATAAAACAGAATCTTCATTTAAAAGAACAGTTCCATTAAATAAAGAAATATTTAATAAAAAATAAAGTTCACTTATAAATAAACTATTGTGGTTAGGAAGTAGCTTTTTATTAAAAATGTTGTTTAATCCGAGGATATCATTGTTAGTATCAATGGCTGGTTTGTGGCAATGCCATAAATCCATCATTTCTTTCCAATTTTCATTTGGTAAATCAAAAAGCTTTGGATAATTTTTATCTATTCTAAACATTTCTGTTTCACAGTTTCTACATTTTACAAATAAGAAATCACTTTTTTTTAGCACATCTAATAATTTTGCTTTATTTATAGGATCTCTATTATTAATCGTATCCTCGATATTAGGTTTAACTATTCTGTTCACATAATGTTTACATCTTAAATAATGTAAATCAGATTCAGATTTCAATAAAGCTATGAATTCGTTATTTATTGTTACAAAAAATGGTAGTTTAAACGTTGAAAGTATACCATTATACTTTATATGAATAATATTACCAAAATTATTATTATTTAAAGGATTTTCATTAGTTATATTAACTATAACACCATTCGTTTGTATCTGAACTACACCAATATTTGATAAAAGTTCTACAAATAATTTAACACACATGAATAAATATTGGTGCTATTACTTTTTTCTCTTTTTTTTTTATATATATATGAAGATAAAAATAATATTTTTATATATTGATGAGATATGAAATAACTAAAATGTTTAATTCCTTTTCCAAGTTTTTATACTTTTTTTTTTGTATAATTTTTTTTTTTTTGTCAATATATTTTAAAATATTAAGGAATGCACTTGATAAAAGATTTACATTTTTGTTGTTTAATTTACTATAAAATATATTATCTTTAATCAAAACCAAAAGTAATAATAAAATGTCTAAAGTAATTTTGTGTGAGAATACAGGAAAGGAAAAACTTGTAAGAAGTAAGGAAGATATAAAAGATAACTTTACATACCTAGATGTTATCAAGAAAACAGATAATTTGCCAAATAATTATTTAGAAAGTGATAACTTTATTAACAATAACATTATTTTGCTCTCACATGATAAATCTTTTAAACTTGGTTATATGTTGAAATACACATTTGAAAAAATGAAATCTAATGAAGCTTTAAATGAATGTTTAAACTTACTATTTAACGAAATCATTGATGAAGGTTTAAATAAACCGAAAATTTTAGTTTTGAAAAAGTATAGTTTTGAAGACTTGAATATACAAATGGAAATATTTGCATTAAAAATTAAAGAAAGTGAATTATTTGAGTGTACTAAAGGATGGAGAAATGAAAAGTATACTATTTATAACAATGAAAAAAAACCTTACTTAATGTTAGAAAGAGCAATGACATCTATTTTTGGTATTTTAACATTTGGTATTCATGTAAATGGGTATTTTTATGATGATAAAAACAAATTAAGAATGTGGATTCCTAGAAGATCTAAAACTAAGCCAACATGGCCTTTGAAATTAGATAATGTCGTTGCTGGTGGTATTGGAAACTTTAATAGCGTTGATACTACACTTTGGAATGAATTAAAAGAAGAAGCTAATTTAGATAGAGATATTATTGAAAATCATGTTACAATGACAGGAGCTTTATCTTATTTCTACTTTACTAAAGATCTAGAAACTTGTAAGTTTGATTGTGAAGATGATGTTATAACTGCTGAATTAGAGTTCATATATGATTTAAAATTCCCTGAAAATATTGTTCCAGAGATCAATGACTCTGAAGTTCATGAATTTAAGCACTATTCTCTTCAAGAGTTAGTTGAGCTTTTAAAAACAAATCATTTCAAACCTAATTGTGCTTTAGTAGTTATTGACTTTTTAATTAGACATGGTTATATCAATCAAACTAATGAACCTAATTACTATCAACTTATCTTATGCACACATAGAAATCTACCATTTAATATGATTTAATCTATTTATATATACTTATTTAATTATATAATTATTTGGTGTATTGAAGTTTGATATCAAACCACTCTCTAGCTTTTGATTGCTCAATTGATAAAGTTTCTAAACCATATGTTAAAGCTCTCCAATAATTAAAGAACCAGACTAATCCAATTATTATAATAATGGATAAAATGTGTAATTTTATGGTATCGATTTTATCAGATTTTTCATCTTTTTCAAGTTTTTCACCATTTAATTCAAATCTCATAAAAGTAGCTAACTCAATAAATTGTGCAGTGAATATACATAATATCAAATGAGCTGGTAAATAATGATGTAAGAATTTTTGTCTATTCATTAAGAAAAATGGTAAGTAATGACTTAACCAACCAATAAATAGCCATAATAAACTTCCATAAAGTTGATCTTTGAATTCTAAGGTAAATACCTTATAGCCTCTTCTCTCAGCTAATAAATCTATAATAACTACTGCTACATAAATGATAACAACGGCTATTTGAAGCCACCAACCTACTAAATTACCAATAAAGAAAATTTGTCTTCTAGAGCTATCTTCATTCCAATATGAAACCCCAGATAAACACAAAGGCCATTCTTCAGGACCAGATGCAAATGGATGTTCAGAAGTTAAAGCATTATTGGAAGCAAACATCTTTTTTTGTAATTCTAAGTACTTTTTAAAGAATGAGATTTTAGGTTTTTGTTGGGTAATAGCAGTTGAAAAATCTCTTTCAGGTGCTAAGTTTTTAATTTTTTCAATAACCCAAACTTGATTTTTAGTTTCATGAACTTTTTTATTACCATTGATCTCACGGTTACTTAAACCCCATTCTGGTAATCTATCACCATCTGCTACTAACAAAGAAACTTGAGTCTTTACATGAATTAATTTGAATTGGTTATATTTAGTCTTCATTTGTGGAACATCAGGGTTGATAGGTTTTCCTGAAACATATTCCAATGTGAATAAAGTAAATTCATAATCTTCAGCAGAAACTGAATCAGCATTGATGGTAGTTATTTCTTCATTTGTAGGATGTAATGTGGAAGCTACATCATGTGCCTTTAATAAAGTATTACTCTTTATATGCTTTAATTGAACAGTTGCACCAATACCAACACCATGTTGTGGAGTAACATTGTCAACTGTTGGTAAAATTTGCCACCATGAATTATCAACGTCATTCAAAGAATCAGAACATGATACTTGTTGTCCTGCAGAGGAAATTCTACCATCTGGGTATCTTAATGGATACATTAACTCTTGATTGGAATAAATATAACAATTGCTATCAGTTGATTTAAAGTTTACAACATCAAAGTAATTTAAATCTCTAGATTCCTTTAAAACTGCAGATTCTTCTAAAGTTCTTTGGAACTCTGGGGACATGAACTTATCACCAGGTCCAGATTTATACAAAATCTGGAAATGTAAATAAAACCAAAATAGATAGTAAATAAATGGACATATGATAAGAGCTTGAACTCTTAATAATAAATGTTTCATTAATGTTTTATCAGAGATCTTAGCATTTTTATCTAATAATTGCCATAAATTAAAAGCAACTGCAACACCAATCATGATGAAAGTGAAAACACCAACATATTTAATAGAGATAACAAAGGATAAAAACAACCCGGTTAAGTTTAACCATAAATACCAACTCCAAGAGAAATGCTTTTGAATGTTTAGTTGTAATTTA
This sequence comes from Hanseniaspora singularis (nom. inval.), assembly GCA_030565715.1. Taxonomy (NCBI): domain Eukaryota; kingdom Fungi; phylum Ascomycota; class Saccharomycetes; order Saccharomycodales; family Saccharomycodaceae; genus Hanseniaspora; species Hanseniaspora singularis (nom. inval.). Next base: position 99,856 of record JAJMDG010000121.1, on the reverse strand, counting down.
TAAAATTTGACAAAAGCATAAATACTAGCAATAATCCAGAAATTTAATTGTGCGTCTAATAAAATCAATCTAGATTCAATAACATGTGAATTATCAAAAACAACAAACATAGAACCTAATAAACATGTTATTGGCTTCATTTTTAATTCTTTTAATATCTTAAATATTAATGCACAAATTCCAACACCTAATATACAATTAAAAGTTCTGTATAATAAAAATGGAACACCTTCTGGATAATCCAAACCAATATCATCAAATTTAAATTCACCTTTGTAATTAACTAATCTACCTAATAAAGAAGTACATATCTTACCCATTGGTGGGTGTAAATCGAAATAATATTCATGTTGTAAATAATGAGATGCAAATTTTCCAAAATGTACTTCATCAAAGATTACTTGTGATGGTTTATTAATATAAAGTAATCTGGTTAAAACTGCTAATATAATAACTATATAATAGTATATTGTGTATAATGATTCAGAAGAACTAGTAATACTTTTAAAAAGTAATGACTTTGTTCCTAAATAATCATAGCTTGGATTAAAATCTTTATCCTTATTATCAGAACTATTTTTTCCTCTATGATCAACTTTTACAAAAGCCATTATAGTATTATATGTTTAAACTGGAGAATATATTATTTATAAAAAGTCTGATGGGTTTTGATTATTTTTTTCAGTTTTAAAAAATTTACAAGATCATAAAGTTAAATAGGAAGCAAAAAAAAAAAAAAAAAAAAAATTGAATTACGTGTTTAAAAGCAAGTATAGAAAAAAAAAAAATCATAAATAAATAGTGAATATTTATGTTTTTTAATCATATGACATACACTATAATACATGTAAACAGTACTCCTGGCAAATAATCATTGATTGTTTAATTAATTTTCTTTTTGAATTTTTTCAACCTCTTCAGGATATTCGTCCCAAAAATTAAAAGAGTTAAAACTAATCTGATTATTTAAAGATTTAATATCAAAACTAGAAGACTCATTTTTAATATACTCTTCTTTGGTTTTATATCTTTTACACGATCTATAAAACTTTATGCATTCTAAAACTAACTCATTTCTTCCCCTTAAATCAGTGCACTTGTGTTTTAACTTATTATAAATACTATTGATGATTCCTGGTTTTTTATAAAACACTTCGCCTGATATATCAATAGTATTTGAATCGTCGTTTATATCGTATAACTTAAGAACCTCTTTAATATCCTGTTCATTAACATTAAGTCCTAATATGTTAGTGAATAGATCTTTAAACCTTATGATTCTTTCCTGTGACTTTAAATTTCTGTTTAAAAACGCTTCAACAAAGAATTGAAATTCATAAATTGATGTATATTTGAATAATAACCTCGAATAACTCGACAATTCATAGACAGGCATTTCCCAGAAAGTTGCACCAATTATTGGCTTAAAGGATAAAACTTTTTTTCTATAATTAAATCCAATTTGAAAACAATTCTTTTCCTTATTTTTTGAATCTTTTTGATATAAGACAAATGTTGTTTCATTAATTGTTTCAATATCAGGATAAAATGAATTCTTTAAACACTCAAGGATAATTTCCTTAAACATCATTGTTTTGTTAACATCAGTTTCAAACACTTTCTTATAATTTGACATCTTTATGATATATTCTAATGGAAGTTGTTTTGACTCTAGCTTGCTAGTTTTTTCGTTAGTGTTTTGAATAAACTCTTTAACAAATTTATTTATCTCCTTAAGTTCATGTTCATGTCTGCTTTCTATTTCAACAAGCTTGTTATTAAACTGAGTTTCTATTTTATAATTTTTTTCTTTTAAATTATCAATGACATTACTCAAATCAATAATACTTTTTTCCATCTTTTTGATTAACTCGTTATCTTTATTGGTTAAAAGCTCTTCACTTGGTTTATTTTCCTCATTTATTTTGTCTATCTTTGTGTTTATTTCTTTTTGTTCATTAATTATTTGAACTTTAAATTCATCAAGTTTTTTAGTGATATAATCAGCATTTGTATTTTTATCTAAGTTATTAAAAATTCTCTTAAAGGTATTGTTCCAAGATAAGGAAACATTTTCAATAAAAGCACTTAAACTTTCTGGTAATAAAACATCCTTAAATTCATTATCTAGTTGTAAGCTCGTCTCTGATTCATCATTCAAATCTAAAGATATAATCGATTGTTTAATTTTCTTTAATAAGGTTGTAAAAATAAATAAATTTTGTTTTTTCTCTTGGTCTAACCTGCTTTGTATCTCTTTGTCAAATATATCTATCTTGTTCTGAATAATCCCAATCTCATTAAAAAGCTTTTTTATATTGACATTAGTTTCTTCAAATGAACTTTGATTTGAATTAAAAGATTGTTTTAAATATTCACTTAAAACTTCTCCTACAAAATCTTCTGTAACTTTAGTTTTTTGTTTTTTAATATTTTTAAAACTATCAGGTTCTTGTAATAACCTCTTATTCAAGTGATTATTTGAAAAGTCATCTATTAAAGATTCATCCTCTTGTACTAAAATATTTGACTCATTAGATGGGTTTATTGTCCTAAATTTTAAAAATTGATTTAATGGAAATTTTACACCAGTATTAACATTATTTATGGTGTTATTTTCCCCTACAATGTCTAAAGGTTTATAACTTTTAAATGTTTCAATATATTTCGTTTTAGATTTTTTATCTGCATCTATATTAATAATGCTATCTTTTTGTGATTGTGAATATGGAGTTTTAGAGAAAGAAATAGATGATCTTCTTGAAGGATTTTTAATAACGCTAGATTCATCTGATTCTGTAAAAGTATTTGAATTTTTATAAATCTGAGGTCTCTGTTCATTTTGAATTTTCAAAGGAGATTGATTATTGGAATTGATATTACTAGGACTTGATGTAGCTTGTGTGCTTATAGATTCTTTTCTATGTAAAGATGGTTGATTTCTATTTAAATCAGCTAAGTATCTTTTTTGTAAATTAGGGATATAATTACGATTGTTATTAGGAGATGCATTATTAGTTGATATTTTAGTTGAAGATATTTTTTTTAATTTAATAGATGACCTTGGACTACTATAGTTAATTAAAGATGCTAGCTCATACTTTTTTTGAACTTCAGATATAGATTTTTTTTCTTTTACGTTTTCTGACTCAACAACAAATGTTACTTTTTTCTCTGTAGCTGGTGAATTAGTATCTGATAAAAGTTTTATATTAGATTTTAATGAAGATTTTAAATCAGAATCTGCATTATTATTTAATGACAAATTTTCATTATTAGATGATGACATTTTATTCTTGTTTATAATTTGTTTGGTATATTACTATATAATTGATTTTATGTCAACTTAAGAAAACACGATTTAAATAAAAACGCCATTTTTTTTTATTTTTCTTTTTTTTTGATGATTGAAGTATACATATATATATATATATTTTTTTTTTTTAATACTAATTTTAAAATTATATTCAAAAATAAATTAAAACTTTTTTTTTTTTTTTTAATAATTTAAAAATATAATGAACAACCATTGACTAAGGACTCTTTTTTTAAAGTTATCACAAATATGCTATCTTTTAAAAGAAATGGTTTGAAACTATTTACGGGTAATAACTCAAGATTATCACTAACTTGTAGTAGATTATATAATACGGGATATTCTAAATATCAAAAAAAGCCAGCAACTAATCAAGCTAATACATCGAAATCAGCATATGATGATGTTCCAAATGTAATTGAAGATGATTTTAAAAATAAGAAATCTAATACATCAACCATTTTAAAACCACTTAAGGATGTAGTTAACACTGTTCCACTTCGTGAACAACAAGAGAATGTAAACCAAAGTGAAAAATCAATAGACGTTGACTGGACTACATCATTTAAAGGATTGTCAATAGAACCATTTTCAGATAAAGCAATAAGAATATTACAAGAGCCAATCCCTAAAATAGACATTGAAATCAAACCAGATGGTATGTTGTATCTGCCAGAAATAAAATATAGACGTATATTGAATAAAGCATTTGGTCCCGGTGGATGGGGATTGATTCCTAGATCAGAAGCATGCATTTTAAATAGTAATATTGTAACCAGAGACTATGGGTTAATTGTTTTGGGTAGACTAGTTTCTATATGTTCTGGTGAACAAACATTTTTTGGTGAAGATCAAATAATCACATCTCTAGAAGGGTGTAAAAGTAACGCATTGATGAGATGTTGTAAAGATTTAGGTATCGCTTCTGAACTATGGGATCCGGTTTTTATTAATGATTTTAAGAATAAACAGTGTAAACCTCAATACGTTGAACATATTAAAACTAAAGTAAAAAAAAGAGTTTGGATGAAAAACTCAGACACAGACGTTCCTTACCCATTCAAGCTTTCTAAAGCATTCTAGGACATGACATAATTCATTGACCTATATATCTATATATCTTATTTTTTTGTATGCAGATTTTATTTAATTGCCGATAGATTTTGTATAACTTATCGTGTCGCAAAAAAAAAAAAAAATGTGTGTAACTTTATTACTTATAATAAAATATATATATATTAAAACTATGATATGCACTTTTTGTCACTACATAATAAAAACATTATATATAATAACAAACAAAAATACCAATTAAAATTAAGTATATAAATTTCTGAGAATGATCAGAATTTATTATATTCTAATTTCTTTACTATTAACAACAATTGTATATGGTGATGAAGAATTAGATTATATACATAGACCTTTGAATATACAAGATATTAATTTTTTACATACTACAGATACACACACATGGTTGAGAAATAAATATGGCGTTGATTGGGGTAATTATAATACATTTATTAAGAATTTTAGAAATGCTCTTTATAAAGATAACAAAGATTTAATTGTTGTGGATACAGGTGATAAGATGGATGGTAATGGTATAGGTGATGCAACTGTGCCAAAAGGTATTTTATCATATGATATTTTTAATATGAACATGGAAGAAATTGATTTATTGACTCTTGGTAACCATGAATTATACACCACAATTAGTAGCTCAATAGAGTACTACACTGCAGCTAAAGATAATGAAAAATATGTTTGTTCTAATGTAGACTTTTATGACAATGATGAAGAAAAATGGGTATCTTTTGGTAATAAATATAGATACTTTGAAACTTATACTGGGAAAAGAGTATTGGCACTTTCATTTTTATTTGATTTTAATAAAGCTAATGAGCTTATTACTGTAACCCCTATTGAAGATGAAATTGAAAAGGATTGGTTGAAAGTAGATCTATTTAATCAATTTAATGATAGTAGCATTGATATTCTAATTATCTTTGGACATTTACCAATTCAACATGGAAAAAATGAAGAATTATTAAATTTGCATAACTTTTTAAGATCTCATTTTAAAACTTCTATAATACAATATTTCGGTGGTCACTCACATATAAGAGATTTTATTTCAATTGATAATAAATCAACTGGATTGCAAAGTGGTAAGTTTTGTGAAACTGTTGGGTTTTTAAGTATAGATTTAAAAAATCCTAGTGATCCTTCATTTTTTAGAAAATATATTGATTTTACAAAACAATCGTTTGATTATCATTTAAAAAACATAAACGCAACTGCTATTATGTGGGATGTTAAGAATGCAATTTCAAAAAAAATTGATGATGGATTTAAAATTTTAAAATTAGATCAACTGAAAGGGTACATTCCTGAAACTTATTATACAAACAGTAAACCTTTATATTCTAAAAATAACTTATACAACTTATTAGTCCGCAAAATCCTACCAAAACTGGAAAAGCCAAAAGGTAGAGAACATGTAAAAAGAATGATTACAGTTAATACAGGATTGATTAGATTTGATTTATTAAAAGGAAATTTCACTGAGAATACTAAATATCAAATTTCCCCATATGACAATAAATGGACGTGTATTACCATTCCATTCCACTTTGCAAAGTATATTAAAGAGTATCTAAATGCACAACCTTCTATAATGGAATTATCAATCGTTCAGCCAGATACTGATAATAATAATAGAAATTTTGATAATCAAATAACTACTATAACCAAAGAGGATTATGATGGCCAACATCCAATAAAAACACCTAACCTACCATTAGGTGTAGTCACTTGTGATGATTTTGGTTGTGATGGAGAAGATACTTTACATAAACCATTGACGTTCTATAAAATGCCTAATGTAGTTCAATATTCTGATTTTATAACTTCAGAAAATGAAGAAGTTGACTTTATTTACTTAGACTTTTTTGAAAGAGAAGTATTTAAAGCTTTAGATATTATGGGATATAATGGAGTATTTAAAAGTCAACCTTATATTGCTAGAAACGTTGTTCCATTATTAGAAGAATATTTTGGTCTGCCTTTACACTAAAACATAATTACATATAAAAGATATATTTTAAAATAAAAATAAAAATCTAGTTGAAAAAAAAAAATATAATAGATTACAATAACTTCAGTATTATTAATATTGTATGCATTTAAACCTATATAAAAAATTATTTAATTGTTGTTTCTGTTGAGAAAGAAATTTATTATGTGAAAAAAGAACTTGTTTTTAATTTTTTTTTAATAATAAATTTAATCAGCTCTAGATCTCTTTCTGTCTCTTTCTTCAGCAATAGATAACTTAATACCCTTACCCTTTGGTAAAGAGATTAATTCCTTACCTTGTTCACCGATAGCGAAAACGTTACCTAATCTGGTGACGAAAGAGTTACCTAAGGTATCCTTCATGTGGACTAAATCGAAACCACCATCGTGTCTTTCTCTGTGAGTGATAACACCGATTCTACCTAAATTTCTACCACCGGTAACGTAAACTAACTTACCAGTGTCGAACTTAACAAAGTCGGAAGCCTTACCAGATTCTAAGTCAACAACAACAGTGTCGTTAACCTTGATGGATGGATCTGGGTATCTGATGGTTCTACCGTCGTGGGTAACAATGTATGGAACACCTTGCTTACCTAATTGAACCTTCTTAACCTTAGCTAATTTGTACTTAGATTCTTCTTCAGAGATTCTGTGAACAGCAAATCTACCCTTGATGTCGTAGATTAATCTGAAGTGTTCGTTAGTAGCTTCAATGGAGATAACATCCATGAAACCGGCTGGGTAGGTAGCATCAGTTCTAACCTTACCATCAACCTTAACGTGTCTTTGCATTAAGATAGACTTGACTTCTTTACCATTCAAACCGTACTTGGTCTTGTTTCTTAAGAAAACAATTAATGGTAAGGATTCTCTCAATTTGTGTGGACCTGGAGAAGCCTTTGGAGCGTAGACACCGGATAACTTGTCTAACATCCAGTGTTTTGGAGCGCTTAATCTTTTTTGATGTTTACCTCTATTTAAAAATTGTAAATTTAGTTTCAATATTTTTTAAAAAATTATATGAAATTTGTTAGTAAAGTCAAAAATTCTTTTTTGATCAGATTATAAATATAATACCAAAACTAACATAAAACCATATTAAATTATTTTTAATTTTAAAATTTTCACTAAAACTTTCACAATGTTAAAAAAAGTTGAGAAAAAAAGTTTCTTCATTTTATTAAATTTTTAATTTAGAAAAATAATATTGCACTTTTCAACAAAATATATTAAACTTAAAAGATTAATAACTGTTAAAAAAATAATACACAAAGTCATCACAGGGCTATGTTAATAACATAAAATACTTTTTAAAAATACGAACAAAAATATTTTAATGAAAGTTATAAACTATGCACAACAATAATCTAAACTTTGTATTACAATAAATTGGCTTATAAAAATTTAATAAAAAAAAGAATAATCTTTTTTCCCCAACGTCATCAACAAAAGAAAAATTAATCAGTTAAAATAATTAAAAAAAAACAATTTAATATAATAATATTATAGTCTTTAATTTATATTTATTATTAAAAGAATAAAAAATCATTCTTAGTCTCATGTCGGGATTTTGTCCAGACTATATATCTGATTACTTATGATACATACGGACCTCTAGCCATTTTTGATAATTTATTGAGTTGTAAGTGGGTTTTTACTTATTTTTTTATTTGTTAATCTTATGTTTAAAAAAATGTAAATTTTAATAAAGTTTCTGAAAGTTCTTTAATTTTTATTTCTCTTATAGTAAATTTTTTTTGACAAACATTTTTTAAAAAATTATTGACATCTTTTTGAAAATCTTTTTTTTTTTTTTTGCAATTATTATTTTTTTTTTTTTTTATAAAAAAAATATTTCACTATATTCCTCTTTAGGAAATATTTTAAAAAATGTAATAAAAAAAAATAATGAAACAACCAAATGGGGCTGATATATATAAATCATAAATTATAACCATGTTCATAATAATAAAAGCTTTAAAGAGTAATTAGCATATAACAATCCGGTTGTTATAATGATTGATTGCAAATGCATGAACATGCTTAATAATGATAAAAAGCATTTAACAAAATAAAATCACCAATTTTAACAGGAATTAATGAAGTATCTTCTGGGTTTTTAATTTCAGGTAAATCAGATAGCCAGTAGTCTATAGGGGTTTGAACATTTTTATTATAATATTCATTAATCTTTTTAATATTCTTTTTTGAATTAAATTTAGGATCTTCAAAATCTGTTATAAAATTAATATTACAATCTAAACAATTTTCTTGTTTTACTGTTAAGTTGGAAAATGGAGTTAATGCAGTAACAATATCATATGGATTGGTTGGTTTTGTGAAATTTTTCATATAATTTAAATTTATAAATACTAGATCATCAGGAGTAAAAAAGTCATAATCTAGTTGTGTTAGCATAGCAAAAGTAGGATTATCTTCTTCATCTTTTATAATGAATTCTTCCTTGATATCATTTTGAATAGATGTGTTTAATAAATTAAACCCTAGTTGGCATCCAACAAAACTCTTATAATAGTTATCAGATATTTTATTTTCAGAAACCTTATATTGTCTTGTAAATCCAGCAGAGCCAAAAACATCAGTTAGGTAGTTTTTTGAATAATTGAACCTGTTTATAACTGAGGATATAGAGTTATTGTTAAACAAATTATAGAAAGCTGGATTTATTTCCAATCTATTATATGATAAATTTAGATAGTCTAATTGCTTCAAATTTTTCCCATAATCTGCATCAAAATGAAAAAGATCACCTCTGTTCATCATTGGAGATTCGTTCAATAAGGTTGGTAACTTCACTATATCACAAGTTCTTAGTGACTGATCAGAAATTGACTCTATAGATTTATTAACTAAATAATTGTATCGATTATCATTAGAAAAAAATGAATCATTGAAATACCTATTTTCATAATAGTCATTTAATAATTCTTTATTTAAATATACAGGATGTGCTTCAGTAGTGAAGACTATATTCTCAATATCATATCTATCAACATCTTGGTAATCAAACAATAGGTAAAGGTACTTTAAAGTTTCACCTAATGCAAAAGTATCGAGTTCATCTTGTAATTCACCTGTCCTCAAATCCTGAACACCACATAAACCACATTCACAAGTGTATCTTGTTTGTAAATCTTTTAAAACTTCTTTACCTACATGAATGTAAAACGGATCTCTGGTTGCTTGATATAAGAAATAGCATGATTCAATCATTTCAGGTCTTAGAGGATACCATTCTAAAGCAATCTCTGAGTCACTGTAAGTAGTATCAAAATTCCACCTTTCAGGAATGGCTCTATAATTTCCCCATAATTTTACATAGAATAGGTTCTTTAACTCCGCATTATCAATTTTTCCATCTAGGACTAATGTACCTGGTAAATAAGCTCCTAAAGAATCAACCCACTGGATAACTAATGAACCTGTTATAGAAGATACAACTTTATAAAACCAAGTATTATCTTGATAGATTGTAACAGCACTAAATAAGTCATCAAAAAGTTGAAGAAGTTCATCATTATTAAACAAAATGCTTCCTTTTAAAAGATATTCTAAAACTGAGTCTACATTTGCACCAACACCAGAGTAAGGTTCAAGTGGAATTTTTTTATATGGATCATATGAAAATGAAAGGAGACCGGTGGTTGTTGATCTCAGTTCTTTTATCACAACTTCCATAGCATATTGAGAAACTATTCTAAATTTATCATCTTTGGATAGAATAGATAAAAGGGTGAATTCTAAAAATGGTGCTGCTAGTGCAACAGGGTTATTTTCAGACATGCTATCAGGATCTTCAGTGATTAAATCAATGATTCCATTATTAAATTTTATTCTAGAAAATGGTAATCCAGTTTCAGACTTAAATCCTTCAATCAATTGATCACCAACCTCTATAGCTGTTTTTAAAAACCAATCATCATAATCGGGGTAAATATCTAATTTTTTTAATTTGATAGAGTGTAAATGAGATGATAAAAAACTACCCAACACTCTAATATTAAATTCAAATAATTGAACTTTTGTATCTGATTTTAATGAAAAACTACTTTGTATTAATTTAGAAATTTTAATGAAGTTTGTGTTATCCTTCATAGTGATATAAGTAGTTATAGAGTCTATAAGTAATGTTGGGTTATGAGAGTAGACATCACTATCATCTATTTTCTTTTTAGATACTGGTGTACAACTTATTGGATTTATGCTATCACTAGGGAATCCTTTCTCAAGATATTGATTGATAGACCAATTAAAAAGTTCTTTAACTGCATGTTTTTCCTTAGAAACTTTTTTTGAAAAGCAATATGATGTTAAAAATATTACAATAAATAATAATCTTTTCAAAACTATCATTGCCTATATGGTATATATATTTGATTAAATTAACTATGTTTATCTCTCAAGGGTTTCACTTTTGATATTAGTGGTTCTAGATTTTTATTATATAAGTCTATTAAGCTGATGAGTTTTTTTTTTTCAGAGATCAATAATAATGCTTGGTTAATCACATGTCTATTTAATAGTAAGTGACTATAATTTCAAAAAAAAAAAAAAAATATATATATATATATATAATATGCTAAAGCTTAACATAATAAGATTAGAACTGCAATTTTGCTTAATTTTAGAATCAAATCATAGATAATATACAATACTGTGTTTACTATATGTTCTATTTCTTTATATATACTTATATACTTTAAAAGCGCATATTCCATTTTACTTTTTTATATTTTTCTTAATCAAATTGGAAACCCATATGCTCATCGTCATCATCTTTACCTAACTGCTCCATTAAATCTAAATCAACACCCACATCCTGTTGCATCCAACCTTCATTTTCGTCAATTACATCTTCATCCGCAGGCATATTTGGATCACCTGGAATAAAGGAACCATGTTGTAAGAAGTATGAGTTTTGTAACAGTTTTCTATTCATGTAAGAAGAATTTAAATTTGCTAAAGAATTATTAGATGGTGATTCTAAAGGAATTGCAGAGTGATCTACATAAGTAAAACCTTGGAATTGTTTTTGAATTGTTTGAGATAATGGAGTGTTTTTAACTCTATGGCTAGTACCTGATCCATCATTAATACCATTAGGATTATTACTATTGTTTGGTGCATTATTAGATTGAGATTTTGGTAAAAATAAGTCATGATCAATTTCGTGAGTAGTAAAATGAGGATCAAAATTAGAAGTATCTAAATCATCTTGGATAATTGGTTTAAATGGAGGTTGTATTTGCTTTCTCAAAAGCATGTTCCAGTCGATATCTTCTAAGAATGGATGTTTTCTTAATTCTCTACCATCATCAATAGCACCTAATCTGTGTCTAGGATTTCTGTTTAATAAACCTTTAACAAAGGATCTACCAGCTGGAGACAAAACATCTCTTGGGAATTTAACTTTACCAAATGCAATTTTTTGATACATCTTTTGATTATCTTCAGCAAAGAACGGTGACCAACCACAACACATTTCAAAGATTAAAACACCTAAAGACCAGAAATCAACCATCTTGGTGTACCCAGTTTCATCTAAAAGTAATTCAGGAGCAAGATATTCAGTAGTACCACAGAAAGTGTTTGTTCTATCCTTTAAATCATCTTTAGATAAACCAAAATCACATAATGCAATGTGACCTTCAGAATCTAATAAAATGTTTTCTGGCTTCAAATCTCTGTAAACAATATCATTATCATGTAAATATTCTAAAGCTACAACTAATTCAGCAATATAAAACTTACTTCTTAATTCAGAGAAACGACCAGCTTTTTGTAAATGCCAAAATAATTCACCACCTGCCATAAAATCAATAACTAAATATAAATCTGTAGGAGTTTGGAAAGAAAACTTCAACCCAACAATAAAAGGACATCTTTTTCCATTTATAATACTTCCATTTACATCTACAACTATATCATTATCATGTGAACCGTTTTGAATATTACTATTGTTATTATTATTTATGTTGTTATTATTACTATTATCTTGTGAAGTCTTTACTAAAATATTTCTTTCTCCAATTGTATGAGCAATTTCATTTCTTTTTATGATGACTGATTTAGATAAAACCTTCATTGCATATATCTTATTAGTTCTCTTTCCCTTAACTTGATAAACTTGGCCAAATGTTCCCTTACCTAAAAGTTTTAAAACTTGAAAATCTTGTGGTCCATATCTTTTTGTATGTCTTGATGAGACATTATTACTTGAACTAGTAGGCTGCTGTATAGAAGACATAACTTGTTGTAAGGTTTGATAACCTTTATTGCTATAATCTGAAGTAGTATTAGTATTCCAATCATCAACATTAATTGTGTTATTGTTGCTATTTATATTGTTACTATTTAAATTATAGAATAAAGGATTATGAAACTTCTCGTTATTATTGTTTTTATTGTGTGGATTACCATTTCCAGAAAAATTACCAAAGTTCATTATGTATGTGTATATGCTATATTCTTGATATATGATCTACAAACAATAAATATTCAAATCTATATAAATAATAAATTACACTGTGGTTAAATTTATTATGTTTTTAATAAAATGTTTTATTTAACGTATCTATTTAAAAGAATGTGATTATTACAAAGATATTATATAATATTTTAAATTATGACTTTTTTAAGAGGTAAAAAAAAAATTAAACCTAAAAAAAAAAAAAAAAATTTTCCCTTTTCTTTCTGGATAACGTTAGTAGGAGTTATATATTATACCATTATATAATTTGTTAAATTAATTGTTTTTTTCTTCTTAGTGTGAGAAAAAAAAATTTTTTTACGATTTATTATATTTTATGTGTCCCTCGATTTTATGTGTTTTTCTTCTGTATTTTATCAAATCTAATCAAAATCAAAAACGTGATTATAATCTTAAGCTTTTTTTTTTCTTTTATATTTGAATTGAACAAATAAAAAAAAATAAAAGAAAAGAAAATTTTTCTTTTAAAATATAAAGATAACTAATTAATAATTTATTTTAAATCTACCCAATTAAATAATGTCAGATAGTAATTCAAATATTACAAATAAGAATTTTGTATATAAATTATTTAGTAAAATTGAAGAACATTCTAATGGCATAGTAGACCCTATTATATATTGGAACGAAGATGATGGAGGGAAATCATTCATTATTAAAGACACTAATATATTTTCAACTACGATATTACCACAACTATTCAAACACAGTAATTACTCATCATTTATCAGACAATTAAATAAGTATGGGTTTCATAAAATCAAACAACTAAATAATAATAGTAGTAGTAATAACAAGCAAAGCGATGATGATGAACAAAGTGATAAAGGAAGTATTGCAGATTCTAAACCAAATAACAGTATTTTTCAAAACATATACTTTCAAAGAGGTAGACCTGATTTATTAACACAGATTAAAAGACAAGAACCAAAACATGCTAGTAAAAAGGCAAGTTCAAGTGGGAATGAAGAAAATTCAAGTGCTTTGATAGAAAGACTTTTAGCAATGGAAAAAAACATGTCGGAATTAGTACACAATCAAGAACAAAGAATAAAAGTTTTAGAAATAGAAGTGGCTGAGCTTAAGATGACTAAAAATAATATACAACCTATTGGGTATCCAAGTGAAGGTGATCACACTAATAGACAAATAATACCATCGATTGTGGAATCACAATCTCAACAAATAATGCTACCTTTAAATAAGCAAGCTATTGGATTACAACCACATTTTTATCAAGAACTTACACCTAATATTAACATTCCACTAGATCAACAACATCAACAGGAAATACAAGAAAAAGAAATTTCAAATAAAACACTTTTGCCCGGATTTAATATACTTTTATGTGAAGATGATGATATTTGTATACAAATTTGCGAAAAGTTTTTAAAAAAATTAAAGTGCAAAACTACAGTAGTTAAGGATGGATTGTCATGCATTAAAAAATTAAGAGATGATCCTACAAAATATGATTTGATATTAATGGATATAATAATCCCTCAGCTTGATGGTGCAACTACAACTGCAGTAATTAGATCTATGGATGAAAAGATACCTATAATTGCAATGACAGGTAATGTTAATGAAGACGATCTTCTTCAATATTTACAAAATGGTATGACAGATGTATTAGCGAAACCATTTAATAAAAGAGATCTTTGTGATATGCTGGTTAGATATTTATGCAACTCTATACCAAGATACCAAGGCTAATATGAATACGAATGCAATAGCTATTGATCAGTAAACATTATAGTTATTTCAAATAACGATAAGAATAAAGAAATGTAAAGTAGGAACAGTGTAAAATAGAATACATATCTTGGTAGCTATGCTTTTAATAAGTATTGTTACTAATTATCAATAAAGTTATTTATATATATATGACGAAATAAATAATCTTTTTTTTTTTTTTTAATTAATTTGATAAATTAAAAGCTGTAACTTTTTCTAAAAACCTAACTGAAGATTGACGTCTTTTTTTAACAAAAAAGTTATCATTTAAACATTTATCACATCTGCAATCAATACCAAAATTTGTTTTTAAAAAAGTGTATCTTGAAATATCACCAGATATATTAGCACTACAGTTTTTAAAATAATCTAATGACATAATATCACCTTTCTTGACATTATCTATTAATAAAAGACTTCCATTATAAAGCTCAACATTTGATTTTTCACAAGAGTTTGTAAAAAAGGAAGATATAGGAAATAGAACATCGTTTTCAGTATCTCTAAACATATTCAAATAATGAAACTTCCCAATTTCATTTAGAAAGTCTATTAAACTTAATTCATTTTTTGGATAAACTTCTTTAAAAAGACTAAAAATCTCAAAATAATCATTTACTTTAACTTGATCATTTTCTAATACTAAATTTAAAATATTAAATTTAGGAATAATTTTAAATATCTCATTTATTGAATAACAATTTAAAAATGTAAAAAAGTCTTCCATATTATTATTCAACAACATTTTTTCTAATATTTTATACTTTTTACCATCAACATCTAAATTTGATTTATACTTTAATGAGGGATGATAAAGTTGTTTGTGTAACTTTAATCTCATATCCATGCATTCTTTACTGCAAAAGGATATATTACAATCAGGGCATTTAAACAATTCTTCAGAGTTCTCTGTTTTGTTACTAAAAACAGGTTTTGGATTCACATTAGCGCTATTCTTTACTTTAATTGAAACATTCTTTGGTGTTAGAACTTTATCACAGTTATCACATCTTAAAGCCATCTTTATTAAAGAAATATCAGCTAGAGTCTTACAATGTACTTTAGATTGTAATTCTATAGTGTCTCCTTTTTTAAAATCTCTATTAAATAAAATATTCCAATTTTGAAGGTCAATTTTAAAATCTTTTGTAGATATTTTTAAAACATCATTCATTAGATAATGTAAATCGATTTCACTAGGATCTGGAGTTTCTAGTCTAATTGCATCAAATGAGCAAGGGTATAATCCGTATAAAATAACAATTTTATTAAAACTTTTTATTGATAAATTATTATATTTTTTTGTAAGTTGATGATAAAAGAAATCTTTATTATTATTTGTAATTAAAAGTTGCTCATGATGCCTTAGTAATGTCTTTAAACTTTGTAATATATCATAAGAATCTGTAATGGTTTTCTTAACTACACCTAACTCATCAATGTTAAATAAATCTATCATATCAATAGTATCTTCACCTGTTTCGTTCAAAGTATCATCTTTTGTGTTAATAGAAACAACTGATGTGTCTTCGTTATCAGAATCTGAAAAAAACACACTATCATCTAGATACCCATCATTACCTGCAGAACTATGATCATTTAAACCGTTAAAACTAATTTTTATATTCTCATGTTCTTCTAATATACTAACACTAGGTCTTTGTGCTTGTAAAGATTTTCTATGATTTGAAACGCTATTACGGTTTTTACTTTTTTTAGCTCCATTACCTCCCATAGTGATTAAATTAATGAAACAAAATATTTAATGAATATTAATAAAAAAAATTTCAAGGTTTTTGTATATTAATGAATTGTTTTTAAAAAAGGAAAAATATATATAAAAAAAAACAATCTAAACTTGCCTTTAAATATTGTTGAAAATTTGAAAACTTATTTTAAAATTCTTTAATGAATATCGTATAGATGATTCAATATTTTAAACACAATATCATTTTTTTTTTTTAATATATATATTGAGAAAAGAAACTCCGATTTTAGATTTAATCATAGGAAACTGATACTCAAGATCATTACTTAAATTGAATGGTCGGGTAAATATAACTTTTTCTTTAATATTTGCAAACGTTCATATTTTCAAAAAAAAAAAAAAAAAAAAAAAAAAAAAAAAAAAAAAAAAAAGAAAAAAAATTTGAAATCCCTTTAAAAGTATCATTTTATCAAAAAAGAAATAAAAAGTTTTAAACACAACCAGCAACTTAACAGTGGTTTACTATAAAAAATGTTTAACTTAATTAAGCAATCACAAAAAAGAAATCTAGAGATTTTACAAAAAAGAACTTTTTCAAAAACTTTAAGAGTTAAAAATGTATCATCACAATATAAAAAGCCAGAGTTTTCAACAACTCCATCAAAGCACGAATCAAATGATAACAAAAGAAGATTCAAACAAATAATGATATTCTCAAGTTTTGCATTAATTGGTTATAGTATAGCAGCAAACTATTCTTTCATGGACATGATAACTATATATAAATCAGCTAATAACTCAGAAGAGTCTAAAGACTATAAAATTAAATTGCAAGCAAAACAAATGGACTTACTAATTACTAAGCAGTTATCAAAAACAGGGTTTGTAGAGGTTGTTTCTACTGATGAAAAAAACGGATATGAATTGTTAAATGAATTAGGTGGTGTATCAATCCCACCAAAATCTTATTTTAATCCACAAACTAAAAAATTAGTTGATATTGTTCATATTGGTATGAAATTACAAGGTTATCCATTTATGTTACATGGTGGTATTTCATCAGATATAATTTCTCAATTCATGATCAAAGCTTTAACCTTTGATGATAATGGTGCTTCTCCTAATAGAAAATATAAGCTTAGAAGTTTAAAAGTTGACTATAAAGCACCTGTTTTTGTAAATAAATTTATTGTTTTAAGATTAACTAATGTTGAAAGAATTGGAAAAACCTTAGCTAAATGTAATGTTGAGGTGTATTCTGAAAATGGTAAAAAACTGTTAGTAAAGGGTAAAGGTAAGTTTGAAATTGAGAACTCTTAATTTATTTATTAGTTTTTATGTATATATATATATTTATTAATATTCAAAAAAAAAAAAAAAAAATTGTCTTAAAAATATTGTTTACATTAAAAATATCAAAAATTTTTAAATTTTAATTAAATTTAAAAACTTTTATTTTTATAAAACATTTACCAAAATAAATGTAAACAATTAAAATTAAAAATAAATAATGAAGTTAATTACTAACTAGAAACGATCAAGTCCATTTCCCAATCATGCATTTCTTCTTTAATAACCTCACCCGATTTAATTTGCTCTTTTAATGCAATACCAATTAACAATGGGGGAAACCAGAGTCCATTATTAGAATCTTCCCATTCTTTCTTAACTTTAAAAAAACTATTAATGTACGCATCTATATCATCGTTCTTTATATGTGCTTCTAAATGTGCTTTAAATTCAGTTTCTTTCCATGTCTTAAACAACTCAATCGCAAGCAATGTTTCCTTTGAAGATTTATATTCAACATCTTTCCAATTGTTATATAAATATCTTTTAACAAAATCATCATAGTATCCTTTTCCATAACCAATTCTCATTTTGGTAACTTGATCTAGTATTACTGCAGGCACTAAAACTAAGTCTAATTTTGTATGTGGAATTGTTTCATACTTCATGTTATCATTAATAACATCTAATAATGGTTCTCTTATTTTAAATCTTCCTACTGGTTCCATCTGTTCAATTTCTTTAAAACTATTAACTCTTTTAAACAAAAGATGGTGTTGTCTAGGCGGTTTTTCATGATAATTAATCCCGTCATTGAACCTATGTTCGGCAGGAAAAAGAAGAATGTTATCTTGCTTAGTGATGTTTGTATTTGTACAAATGGGCAAGAATATTGATTTTTTAGAATCAGTTTTACAAACTTCATTTGATTGAAAGATTTTTTGCATTAATGAAATAGTATCAACTTCATTATCTTGAGACATGTATACTGCAATGTTTTTAAAATTATCATTTGATAATATCTTATCTATAAGTTTCTGACATATTATCTCACTTTGCAAAGGAATGTTTGCAGCAGCAGTAGTCTTAGCTAAATTTTTAATATAATTTTTTCTCAATTCATTTTTTAATAAAGACATTTCAATTTAAACTCGGTTTATTAGCTTTATGTTAATTTTTTAAATAAATATTTAGATATAATATATCTGATGTTTATTTAAAATTATAAATTTGTCACGCGCAATCCTCCGTTATCGGCACGATTTATTAAAAAAACTAGCTGAATAAATAAAACACCTTATTAAAACCTTAAATGATTGAATTAATATTTATTTTATTAAATTTTTTTATTTTTAAAAATATAAGTATATAAGACAAGTTGTGATCACAAACTGAAAAAAAAAAAAAAAAATTCAATTAGAAATGAGTAAATAATTTTTTCACTTTAATAATAGTTATGACTCATTTTTAGAGAAAAAATATTCTATAAAGGAAAGAGAAGTAAAGAAATCATTTATCTGATAACCAATTACAAATATTTTTTCTATTAAGTATTTATTATTTTTAATAATATAATTATTAAACAAAAAATATAATACATACCAAGAATCTAGAAGTAATATTAATATATTATAATTTTATTTTTATCGAATTTTAATTTGCACTACCGGAATTATAAATCCATTAAAAAAAAAAAAAATTATAGTAATTTAAACAGTAGCCCACCGTTTATTTTGATATACTCAAGACAAAAATACACATATCCTATAAATCAACACATTTTTCAGTATAAATAATTGAAAAATTTCCATTAATATAATTTAATAAGTAGCCCAGAAAAATTATTAACATCTTTTATAATTTTTAATTAAGCTTTTATAAAAAAAAAAAAACTAATATAAAAAAGAACTCTATTTTTCAGAATCCTTTTTTTTTTTCTAAACTTTCGTTTTTTTTAAAAAATATACTCTATTCAGAATAAATTTCCAAAACTAATATTATAAAAAAAAATGTTCAAAAACTACCAAAGATTAACATCTATTAACTCCATCTTAACCAAAAGATTCAATAGTTCCAAGATGACTACTAATGAATTAGCTCCATTATTAGCTAGCAGAGTCCAAATCACTACTAAACCAGAAAATGAAAGAAACCCATTAATTAATAATGAAGATTTAGTTTTTGGTAAATATTTCACTAACCATATGTTAACTATTAACTGGGATGATAAGCAAGGTTGGCACGCTCCAGAAATCAAGCCATATGGTAACTTATCTTTAGACCCATCTACTTGTGTCTTCCACTATGCTTTTGAATTATTTGAAGGTTTAAAAGCCTACAAATCTTTAAAGAATGAAGAAGAAATTATCATGTTCAGACCTGATAAGAACATGGTAAGAATGAACAAGTCTTCTGAAAGAATTTGTTTACCTAAATTTGATTCTGAAGAATTAATCAAGTTGATTCAAGAATTAATTAAATTAGATAAGGACTTAGTTCCAAAGGGTAAAGGTTACTCATTATATATTAGACCTACTATGATTGGTACCTCGGAAGGTTTAGGTGTTCACACTCCAGATAAAGCTATGTTATATGTTATTTGTTCTCCAGTTGGTCCATACTACAAGACTGGTTTCAAAGCTGTTTCTTTAGAAGCTACTGATTATGCTACTAGAGCTTGGCCAGGTGGTGTTGGTGACAAGAAGTTAGGTGCCAACTATGCTCCTTGTATTAAGCCACAATTAGAAGCCGCTAAGAGAGGTTACCAACAAAATCTTTGGTTATTCGGTCCTAAGAAATACATTACTGAAGTCGGTACTATGAATGTCTTCTTTGCTTTCAAGGATTCAAAGACTGGTAAGAAAGAATTAGTAACTGCTCCAATTGATGGTACCATCTTAGAAGGTGTTACTAGAGATTCTATTTTATCTTTATGTAGAGAAAAGTTAGATCCTAACGAATGGGAAGTTAATGAAAGATATTTATCTATTGATGAAGTTAGAGATAGAGCTGCTAAGGGCGAATTAATCGAAGCCTTTGGTTCTGGTACTGCTGCCGTTGTTTCTCCTATTAAGAACATTGGTTACCAAGGAAAAGATATAACTGTTCCATTACAAGAAGGTAAACAATCCGGTAAATTAACTGAAGATGTCATGAAATGGATTGGTGATATTCAATACGGTGTTGAAGAACATAAAGAATGGACTAGAGTATTCTAAACAGTAGGTTAATATTTCAAAGCGTTGACGCTTTTTTATATATTTAAATAGAATCATTAAAGATATTTTAAGATAATTAAACTTTTTTTTTTTTTTAAACTTTACTTTATATACAATTATTGTCTTAATTTTTTAATCTTTTTTAATAAAAAAATGGTTATATATATATATATATACGTTATTTAAGCCATTAATTCTTTGATAGTAATGATAGAGATGATTAAATCGTTTTTCTTTTCTTCTAAAACTTTAAAGATCATGTATTTATCTTGACATCCAGTTTGCTTAGCAACAACGTTAATTTGATGTTCAGTGATACCATTACCATTTTCCTTTAAAAATGCTTCATCAACAACGACATTATCTTTATTTTGGTAGCTGTTTAATATGTCTTCCTTGGCAACCTTTGGTGCTTTAGCTTGAACTTCTAAATCATTATGAATAGCAGTTGGTGATTTATCAACAACTTCTTTTGTGGATTCTTCCTTAACAACTGGTTCAACATGGCTATCTTTAAATTCACCAAAAATAACAAAATTATTAGTCTTGGATGAGAAGTAAACTTCTGGGTTATCTAAATATTCAAAGGTTTCTGAGGTTTGTTTCTTGATAGTGATTCTGTTAACTTTAGAGTTGTTCTTATTTGTAAATGGCTTTAATCCTAACTTAGTAATAATTTCTTGCTTTTGTTCTTCAGTAGGGTTTGGATAAATTGTAGCGTTATCTATAGTGGTGGCGGCACCATCTGGAGTTTGACTAATGGACATTGTGGTTATTTCCTTGATTTTGGTTTTATTTACTATATTGCTTTATGACAGCTTATTATTCTAATAAAGATGTTAATGTTTAAAGCATCATCTATATATTAAAAAAAATTTTTTTTTTATTAAATATTCAATTCAAAAAAAAAAAAATTGAAATAAAAATAAAAAGTAAAAAGGAATTCTGGAATTTACGAGAAACAAGTCACAATAAAAAGCAATATAGTTCACGTGATATACGAATTTCACTATTAAGCATTTATCTATCTACTTTTTAAACTTTCTAAAAATGAAATATAAATTTAATAAGTTATATATGTGTGATACATGTCATTAGCATTTATAACATTTGTTAACTATAATGTCTATTTCATGATTCTTGTCAGATTTATCATTTTTTTTAGTATAGTAACTAGTTATTTCATTACAATAATTACATTTAAACTTATGCTCAATTAAACCATCATTAAACATATCATCTTTAACCATATTATAAAGAATTTCATCATCATCTGTACTTTCTATATTATCAATCATTCTTTTAAAAATATTCTTATTTGAGTTTCCAGATTTATTATTTATTAATTGTAATTTTTCTTCATTTGCAGCTATTTCTTTATTTAATTGTGTTAATTTATCCATAGATTCTTTGATGTCATCATCTAAAATTTGTTTATAATCTTGATCTTGGTCATCTCCTTGAGAGAACCTGTTAATTATATAGTTAATATTTTCAAACTTACTTCTATCTTTTAATGTATTAATAATATATGAGTGTCTTTTTTTCAATTTACTTAATCTTTTAAAATTAACCCAATTTACAAAGGGTTTTATTAAATAAAATTGAAAGAATAGTATTGCTAAAATTGCCAATATCAATATAATTGATTTATATTCACTTTTGATACTTTTATAGTATACAAATGATAGAAATACTGTGTATGATGCTAGTAAATTCTTTCTACTTGCAATTTTATCTATTATGGTATCCTTCTTACCTATTTTTTGTATTTCCTTAGTAATTTTTTCTAATTCTTTTGAAGATTTTATAAGGTCATCTGTTCCTAAGGAATTTGAAAATATACTTAATCCAAACATTAGTTATATATAATATTAATGGTTTATAATTGGAATTGTATGTTGATTTTTTTTTTAAAAAGTTTAATATTATTGGATATTAGGGTCTGTCAAAAAATTGTTATTATCTTAAATATGCTGTTAACTTTATTTCCATTTTTTTTTTTTTTTAATAAAAACAATGCACGTGACTAATTATATTTAAAATATAAGCATAACGCGTTTTGTTCAATTAAAATTCATAATAAATTGTAATTTTTGAAAAAAAAAGTTATACATAGATAAAGTTCAGAATTAAATAACCAGTCAATACAATTTTTTAATAATAATAAAAACTTTATATAATATAAGAATGAGTTTTTTAAATAGTATATCTATAGACATTGAAAATGCTAATGATACCATAATTAACTATCCAATACTAGGGAATATAATATTAGAAATACAAGGTGAGTTAGAAATTGATAAACCATTAGAGAATGATAATTCTAAAGAATTTCATTTTGGAAATTTAGAGTTTTCATTGCACATAAATGAAGACCAAATAAAAAAAATAGAAGAAGAGTTAAATATTGATAGAAATGATATAGACTTGTCTAATTTAGACAAATTATCTAACCAACTTAAAGAAGAAATATGTAATAATAATAATAAGAATGAATGTGTATTATATGTCGGTACAAAGCAAAGAATGCTTGGAAAACTTATGAAACTTTCATCTCCTCTAGGGATTATGGAGATTGAGGGTTCAGATAAAATAACTATAAACAAAGTCATTAAGTATAAATTCTTATTTGTTGACCGACCACTTCCTATAATGTAACATTTCAAATCAGCTATAATATTTTTAAATTATCAAATAAATAAACATATATATACTATTTAATTTTGAATTATTGGGAAAGCATGAGCTTCTGTGTTGAAGACAACCTTAGTTAAATCGAATCCTTCACCTTCATTTAAAAATGTCAAATATAAATACTTTAAAGTTTCAGAGAACCAGAAAGATTCTATTTGATCATTAACATTACCAACTACCACATCTCCTAAACACTTACCTTTTCCAAACTCAACAAATTTTTTAAAAATTTCAAAGTTCCAGCTTTGGAAAGTTCTAGAGTTGGTTACTTTAAATGCGTAGTAAATACTTTCAGCAGTTTCTGGTCTTTGTAAATTATGTCTATCGTTTGGTTTTATATAGAATCCTTCATATTTACTTTTATAACATCTCTCAACCATACCAGGTTTTGCATCTATACTTTGAGGATCATTAAATACAACAATCTCAGGTGCTATATGTGTAATTTCTGTTTCTAAGTACATGTGATAACAAGATCTTGTAAGTTCCATAGCTAAATCATAATTTTCTCTCATATTAGGAACATCTTCAAACTCTTTCTTATGTTTTCTAATATAATCAACAGTATGTCCTTTTGTGACACCTAGTAAAATTGATCCAGGTAAGAAACAATTTAAATGATCAAATTTAGAAGAATAGTGTTCTGGCTCTTTTACACCTCTTGGGAATTCAGCTAGATAAGTCAATTGTGACAAATTCTTATTTTTCTTTGAAGTTTTAAAACTTTCTGGTAAAGATAGTTCTGTTGTTTTTTTAACCATGTATTGTTTAATTTTATCCATCTTTTCCCAAAATAATTTTTGGAATTTAACATCTTTACTGTTGTAATGGTATTGCTTAATCAAATATTCATAGTAGGAATCAGCTCTACTTCCCATAGATATAACACCGTGATATAGTTTATGAGTAATTGGTGATATAAATTGTGGAACTAAACCGTCAAAGTAAGAATCTTCAATTAAACTATCTTCAATTACAAAAAATGGTTTTTCAAGATTTTCATATAGTGTTTCTGGGAAAGTTCCTTCAGGTGAAATCTCTATCAAGTATTTGAATTCAAGTTGAAGAGTAGTTATTTCTGATACAGTAGACATGTCGTTAACATGACCACTAAAAGCCCTTCTTCCATTTGATAAATTGATATAGGTTAAAGGAACAGGGTTAAAAGAACCATCATTGTTTATAAATGATTTTAATAATCTGTTTCCTAAATCTAATGCTTGTCTTTGTAAAATAGAACTTCCTGATGGATAAATTCTTTTCAATAAAGGTTCATTTTCAATTAAGTTATAACTTCCTAATAAACCACCAAGAACTCTAATAGTGGTTTCAAAAACATGTGTATAATCATAATCAATCTTACCAAATTCAATTTGTTTATCAATAAAATCCAAACATTCTTCAATATGGAATCTAAATCTTTCTCTATTATTTAGTGATTTAGTGTTATTAAACATTAGTAGCATAGTATCTAAAGAATCTATAATCATGTAACCCAATGGGAAACTTTCACCAAATTCATCTACATAATTATCTTCTTCTGTTTTGTGTCTTGCTTTGTTATCTTGGAAATTTCTACCTCTTTTCTTGATAGGTTCATAGATATCGTATCCAAAACCATGCTTATAATAATCTTCCCAATCTTTCAAAAAAGTACTTTCAACATCAAATTTAATAAGTTCAGAACCTTTAATCTCTTTAAAAAATATGTCTTCATTATTTTTAAGTTCAAATGGGTAAATATCATCATTAGGTCTTGCTTTATAATAATCACTTAATACAGAGTTTTCTATATTATAATTTTTAAATGAAGATTCATCCACGGAGTAAAAGTAATTTTTATTAGCTTTCTTATTGTTATAATCATTTAAAAGCTTTAAAACCAAAGCACCAATAACTGTTATTATTGTTAAGTATTTATGATTTGATCTCCCTCTTTGTAATGATGCTGGGAGAGATCTATTATCAATAATCTTTGGTTTTTTGTCATCTTCCTTTTCCTCAATTTTTACCTCCTTTTCATCAACCTTAGCCTTCTTGTCAAATCTACTCTTTACTGCATTATCAGCTAATAAAGAACCTGACATTTTCTTAAAAATACTAGATAATTTTTAAAAACTTGGTTTTTAATAATAATAATTTAAGTATATGATAATTTAAAAAATTAAGTTTTTTTTTTTTTTTTTTTTCATGATTTCTTCTAAATATATAATATGCTTATTTATAAACAATGTTTGTTTACTATTAATGATTATTTTTATTTCTTAAAAAAATATATTTAATTAATTTTATGCCAAAAATTTAAACGGATATATAAATTAAATATCTTTTCGTTCAAAATCATTTATTCCAATTTTACTTTTAACACACAGCTCGTTAAATATAGAACCTTCAGTATTAAAAAGTTTCCAGGGACTATCATAATCTTTCAATAAACCTTTATCCAACAGTAATACTTTGTCGTAATTTAAAATTGTTTTTAACCTATGTGCAATTGTTATTATAGTACAATTGGAAAAATTTTTAACAATTTGTTTTTGAATCTTATAATCTGTTTCATGGTCAACAGATGATGTTGCTTCATCAAGAATTAATATTTTTGCATTTCTAACAAGTGCTCGAGCTAGTGCCAACATTTGTTTTTCTCCATTTGAATAATTACTACCATCTTCTTCAACAACTTGGTCTAAATGAAACTTATGTAATAAAGAAGTGTCTAATGTATTAGCTAAAGTATCATTGGAAATATTTAGCATTTCTTCATATTCAAATACCGATTTACCTAAAATATCCCATAGGTATTCATCACTATATTTATTGAAAGGATCTAAGTTTGTTCTAATAGTACCTTTAAACAAAACTGGTTCTTGTGGAATAATAGCTAGATTTTTTCTTAATGTAAATAATCCAATTTTTGAAATATCTACACCATCAATAAAAATTTTACCATCATTTAATTCAGTCAGTCTATAGATACATGATGTTAATGTTGATTTCCCAGCACCACTTCTACCAACAATACTTATCTTTTCACCTGGCTTTATGTTTATGGACAAGTTTTTTAAAGCCAGAGGCAATCCAGGTCTATAAGCCATTGAACAATTTTGAAATTGAATCTCTCCTTTTAATGGCCAAACCTCGTCGGATGGATCTGTTTCAGGAATTTCATATGCTTTTTCTTGTGGCAAATCATTAGCATATTCAACTAATCTTTCTACACTATTCATATAGTTTTCAATTTGTGTAGTTTCAAATAAAAGTTCTTTTAATGTTAATGATAGTTGTAAAACATATGTTAATAACAAACCCACACTTGATGATGAAATTTTAAATATCTTTCCTATACACAAGAAAGACATAATTATAGCAAATACTACACATAAGTTAACGATCCATATAGATGACCAACGTTGCAAACATAGATATAATATAGATGATTCATTATTTATATCACTTAGCATATCATTTTTTTTCAAAAATAGTTTCTCTACTTTATAAGTTGTAATTGTATCAGCACCATTTAAAACTTCATTAAAGTTATTATAAACTAATGATCTTTGGACAGCTTCTAATCTTTTAACTTCTCTACCAGTGGATTGGTAAAGTGAATAGATAAATAATAACGCAAATAATATAAATGGAACTGCAATTAAAAACCAAGGAATATAGATAACACACATGACAATAACAGCTCCTATTTGAAATAGTAAGTAGAAACCAAGCACAGAAACATATGGCATTTGATTATCCAAAGCATCAATATCTTTTGTAAACCTATTTAAAATTCTACCTACTGGTGTAACATCCATAAAAGACATTGGTGCATACAATACATTATGTAAAGAATCTCTATGTAGGTTTCTAGCACTTATGATACAGACAGTTGCAATAGTGATTAATTCTACTAATATGAATATAAAAAACATTATAGCCCATAATGCATAGAAACCCATGTAAAAACTTCTACTTTTATCAAACTTCATTGAAGTCCAAAAAGATAGCCAAACAGAAGAAAACAATGAAAAGAATGCAGTTAAACATCCAACTGCTATAGCAAAAATGGTAAACAAAACCCAATAATTGGTTGTTGCTGCTTTTATAAAATCAACGTAAACTTTTGCTCCAACAGAATTCATAGCTTTTCCTTCCTCAAGAACAATTCTTCCTTTCTCCAAATCCTCATTTTCAGAAACCGTTACTTTGACATAATTATCTTTTTCATTCATTGTATCGTTTATTTCCATATTCTCTTTTTTATAAACTATTTCCTTTTCTTCAAACTCTTCATATTCCTCATTTGAATCTTCATTTTGCTTCTTCTCTGCTTTATTTTGAGCTAAACAACTACCTAAATAAGCAACAAAAATGCTATCTTTTAACAAATCATTTAAAACACCAATCTTACAGCTACCGTCACCATTTAAAAATATTATTCTATCCGACTTATAAACTAAATCAACCTGATGAGTTACAAGGATTCTTGTATTATCTTTTATCAAGTCTAAAATACAGTTATTCAACACGTGTTGACCACTCTTTGCATCTAAGGCTGACATAACATCATCTAATAAAAATAAACCAGGCTCATCATTATTAATAGTCTTATCATGCTTTTTTTTATAACAAGAGTTATAGCAAGCTCTTGCTAAAGAAATTCTAGCCTTTTGACCACCTGAAAGAGTAATTCCTGATTCACCTAATTCTGTCAAATCTCCATAGCTAAAAGATTGTAAGTCTGGTAATAATGCACATGAAAACAATACATTATTATATAACTCTAGGTCAAATGGTAATCCAAATATTATGTTATTTCTTATAGTAGCAGATTGAAGCCATGGCTTACCACAATGTAAACTACCTGAAATTTCCATTTCTTGTAATAAAGTGGTTTTTCCTGAACCAGTTGCACCTAGAATAGTTATAAATTCATTTTTCTTGATCGATAAGTTAACATCATTTAATATAACCAATTTGTCATAGGAAACTTTTAAGTTTTCAAATTCAATAATATTATTAGGATCCTTAATATCCAATTTTTTAGGTTTATAATCTTCTGCTGTCAAAATTTCCTGAGTTCTTTGAAGTGATAATGACATGTTTATGATATTCCCTATAGCATTTGGGATATATAGCATTTGCGCAGATAAAATATTGAACAATGATAAAGCAGCAAATACAGCTGCTGGTGATCTGTTAGGGTTAATTTTAAAAGCTATTAAGAAAGTAAATAATGCCGCTAATATAGGTGATAATAAACCATGTGCTGACACAGAGGATTGAATATATTGTAAATGCTTAACCTTTTCAATTTCATCGTTTCTTTTGTCATTAATTATTGCTTCATATGCACGTTCATAGGTAAAATATTTAATAATTTTTAAATTTGTTATGACTTCCCTGATATAAGATATTCTTTTATCAGTAGATTTATTAGCTGCTTGTCTTAAATGGAAAACTTTTTTAAATCCCCAACCAGAAATGGCTAAAGATAGGATAAAATAACCACATCCAACAAAGGAAACTGGCCCTATATTCTTAATTAATAGCGCAATAGATATGACTAATGACACTGGAAATGAAAATATATATGGAACAGATGAACAACCAAACTCTATTCTTGAAAGATCTGTAGTTGCAACAGTTGTAATTTTACTAATTGGATTTTGACGTTTTCCATTGTTACTCAATTGTAAAGATTTTGTTAAAAGAGCTCTAGTTAATACAGATTTCATGTAAATACCGATAGAGTAAGCAGCAAAATATCCTTGAGAGAATGTTAAAGATGTTATAGTCATAAGAATTGCAGTAATAAAAATATACAATACCCCCATGTTTATGCTTGTATCTTCATACTTCACATTATTTCTCTTTTCTACAAAACTAATTAATTTTTTAGTGATTATAGGGATACTAGATGATGCAACATTAGAAAGTGTATAGCATGATATAGCATAAATAGCATGCCATCTGAAGGTTTTTATTATAGATTTTGTTAAAAGCCATTTGGAAAACTCTTTATCTGGGTATTTTTCTTTATAATCTTTTTTTGCAAGTTCCCAATCATCATTGAATGTTTTATACAAATGATCAATTTGAGATGTTTCTGGTAATTTATAGAGATCAACAGGTTGAAATAAACGATTATATCCTGTTATTAAGATGGAAAAACACCAAAAAAAAAAGTATTTATCTAGAATGTTATAAGTTCTAGTTTTAAAAATATTATTGTTATCGATTGGCATTGTAGGTCTTTTATAATCAATGTCAAACTCTTTTAAATCTGGTTTTTTAAACAGCTTAGAAAATAATCTTTTTTGGGGAATAACTTCACTAGATATTTTTTTATAAAACTCAAAATTGTTATCGTTATTATCATATATTGACTCATCTGTTTCATCAAATTCACTATTAGAATCAATACTAAAATTAGTTTTTTGTTGATTTGTTAAACTGTCATCATATTGTGATTTTTCAGTATAACTCATGCTAGATAGTCCCTTTTAAGAAATTATCAATATGGTTATAATTTTTACACTTTTCAAATAAATTAATCTACTTTTAGGTAAAGCAGGTTTATTTAAAATCATTAAATAACATTTTTTTAATAAGTGTATCAAAAATGATGTAATTAAATATAGTATCTTAAATTAACCGTTATATTTATATATTTGAGACTTTTAAAATGTTTATTTAGTTTTGTTGTTATCAATTTAATGATTAAGATTATTTTTATAATGATTTTCTCTCTTAACTGCGTGATTTTTTACATAATATTTATAAGCTTATTCTTTTCGATAAGTCCCAAAATCACGACGCAAATGTCGCTAATAATTTAAATGTCGCTGTTTTAAGTATATAACGCTTTAATCAATACGGTTGATTAAAAAATATATAATAAATCTTTCTTTAAGCAAAAAGTAGTGTAAACAAAGTTTAACCGCATGCTGATAAACGACAAACATATTTTATTCATATTGAGTACTTTAAAATATATAGTTTTTAAAAAAGACAAAAAAAGAAAATTAAAAAAAAAAAAAAATAATACATCTAGCCTATAGTTTCTTTCTTTTTGTTGTTAATTATGCTTTAAATTTTTTTTTTTTTTTAACAAACTTGGCCTTTCATGATTTTCTTTAAGTCACTCATAATTTTATCATTAACCTGGGTTAAAGCCTTTTGGGATGAAACACCGATTCTATCAATTTCTGTTTCTTTGCTATCTTCTTGACTATAGAAAACTAAGAAGTCACCACTACTAAACAACAAGATGTATAGCAAACTATCAGAACCAATTGGTACATCTGGATATAATTCTTTAAATGGTATAATAATCTGTTCACCAACGATAAACACCTTATCTATGTTTTCTGCATTGCTATTAATGTTATTAAAAGGTGGCAGTTTCTTCCATTGTAATCTCAAAACACTTAAATCTTCTTCTTCATCATCGTTACTTTCATCGCTTGCATCATCATCTTTTTCTAATTTAGTTATTTTTAATAATCCTTGGTTAGGGTATGGAGTTAAAATTTGGCTTGCTTCATTAAAATTCATCAAACCAACTCTTAATTTATATGGTAATTTAACCAATGATTCAGACTTTTCAACAGACATGACTTTTATATTAATCTAATATTTAAATACAAAAGTAATTATATTGGTTTTTATGTTTGCTTTTGTTTCTTTTTTAAAAAATCTATTTATTCAAATAAAAGATAAAAACCTAAATTTTTGTTTTATAGGTGGCAAATTATTGTAATGATATAATAGTTCATGCACGTTATAAAAAAAAAAAAAAATTAATATATACAAATATATTCTTTTAGTGAAAATTTTTTAAATTAATATCACTTAACACATAATTCTATTCACGTGCGCAATAAGGACAATATTTATAAATCAGATAAGATATAATCTATTTAACAAAAAAAAAAAAAAAACTAAATTTTAAAAAAAAAGTTATGTATATAAATATCTTTTTTAATCATTAATTGTTCCAGTTTATAATATGAAGTTATTGGGCACTTTATAAATCACCAAAGCTTTCTAAAACTTCTTTATAAGTTTTGAAGAAGTTAACAAAGAATCTAATACCTAAACCAACATCCTTTGCACCAGTAACTTCTCTAATAGCATGCATACTCATTTCAGCAATACCTAAATCAATAACTCTTACACCAGAAGCATTGGTACAAGCAATTGAAGGACCAATGGTACCACCACTTCTAGAATTGTTCTTAATTTGGAAGTATTGAACTTTATCACCATTAATTCTAGCAATTTCTTCAATGATCGCAACACCAACAACATCTGTAGCCATATGACCATTAGAATCAGTAGAAATAGTAACACCTACGTTAGGCTTTGGCTTGTGGTTTTCTAAGTAAACACTATCAAAGTTTGGATTATGTAAATGAATGACATCAGCAGAGATGAAGAATGAGTTGGATAAACATGTTCTAAATAATAAATCAGCATCAACATCAGAGTAAGAGGATAAAACTCTCATAACAGTGTTATCAAATAAGCCTGACTTAGCACCTTGTCTATCTAAAGAACCAACTTCTTCCTTATCGTATAAAGCAACAATGTTTAAATCACCACTCTTAGTTAAATCAGTAATGTTAGAGTAAGTAATCAAAGATTGTAAAGCAGGGTATGAACATAATCTATCATCTTGTCTTGGTGAGATTAAGAAGTCCTTCTTTAAACCAGCAAAAGTACCCTTTTGAATGTCATATAATTCTAAATCTAATTGATATAAATCAGAAACTTTAACGGAAGCTAATTTAGCGATATATCTTAATAAGTTAATAGAGTGTTTACCGAATAAAGGAGACTTTTCTTCATCTTTAGTAGCTGGAGCTTCGTCTTTAGATTCATCACTAAAGTAACCCATGACAGGAACGGTTTGTGTTTCTTTATCATATGGCATATCAGCTGGTGTACCATAATGTGGAGCTAAGGATGGAATGAAAGCAACACAATCAGGAGTAGAATCAATTAAAATAGTTTTGAATTTTTTAGAAGAGGAATCCTTAATAATAACTCTACCACCCAAACCTAAGTCTCTATTCATCCATAATTCGTTAAGAGTACCACCGTAATGAGCAACACCTAATAATTCATAACCTTCAAACTTAGATTTAATAGAAGCAGGTTTTAATTTAACGTGTAAAGCATCAATATGGGAACCAATAGCACCAACACCAGATTTAGGATCCCACTTAGCACCTAAAGTAAATGCTAATAAAGAAGAATCACCTCTCTTTGTGAAATATTTACCACCCTTTTCAATGGACTTCCATTCATCGTGTGATTTTTCAGAAATATAAGTGAAACCATTATCTAATAAGTTTTGTGATAAATTTTCAACAACATGGAAAATTGTTGGTGAGTCATAAGTGAAATCAATATAATCTTGACCCTTCTTTAATAATTCTTCATTAGTTAAAGTGAATGGTTTTTTAGAACCAAAAATAGATTCAGATGTGATTTGATCATTGTTGATTGAATTATTAGATACATTGCTTTGTTGTATAGCCATTTTTTCTAAAGTTCTTTTTAGCTCTAAAATAGCATTAGCTGTTAAAATATCGTTTTCAGGGGTGGTCATTTTTTTAAAAAATATATATATGTATAAATATATAATATTGTGTTATGGTTTAATTATTTGATTTTCTATTCATAAATATTTTAATTAAAATTAATAATTTTTATGAATTTATAAAGTGTTAGATATTCTTCTCTTTAAATAATGCAGATAATTATCAAGAAAATATGTAACGTTATAGATATGGCTCTTTTATATATATAGATATCTATATACATAAAAAAAATGCTAGTTAAAATCGCGCTTAATTACTCCTATTTTGAAAAAAAAAAATCACTTTTTTTAACGTTGAAAAAATATAATATATTATTTTTTAACGATGTATGTATGATTAGGAACTGAACTAAAAAATTACCTGCGCAATTTATAAAATAATGTGCTTTTAGGACACTATTAAAATATTTCGGTGTTAAATTTTTTATGATAAAAAAAAATATATATATTATTATTATTTTAAAAATTTAATGACGTTTTGGAAATCATTAATTAATTATTTTAGTAAAACACGTATCATATGCACGTGATGTATATTTTGCTTTTAAAATCATTTATGTATGTGATTTTTTTTTTTTTTTTTTTTATACACCCTAAAAAAATTTTATTTTATTTTAATAGTTTAGTGTTGTAGGTTTATTTTTTTTATTTTTATTATAAACACGTTATTAATATGTTAAAAAAATAGCAACATAATATTTCAGTTATATATTATATTAAAAAAGGATAATTCCAAAGAAGTATTACTTTTTCATTTAAATTAATTGATTTTTACTATTTTGAATATTTAATGTCAAACACTTATTTAGATAATAATGATAATCATCATGATGATCTGTCTTTAGACAATGATGATTATTTAAATCATAGTAATAACAATACTAGAAATAATTATTATCAGGATTCTGTAAGTTTTGATAATCAAAGTAATGCTTCTTATGGTCATACAGGATTTTATCCAAACACTACTGTAGTTAAGGATAGCATATTACCGCTGCATAGGAATATAAATAAAATAGAAAAGATATTGAATCTATATGATCGTTCAAGATATGACAATTATAAAAAAGATTTTAACGGAAATTTAATATTGGATAATGATTTAAAAGATGATGGATATGTGAGAAGTAGCACACTATCATTTATAGAAGTTTATATTCCAAAAATTGATTTTGTTAGAGAAATCTTATATATAATAGGGAATATTGAAGAAATGATGATTTTAACTGATTTAAATGAAACTAGTGAATCTGACAATTTAATAAATAATAAATATTTCAAAGATATTAAACATTTTGATGATATTTTACAACATAAAGTGTCAAAATTACAAGAAATTTTAGAGTATCATTCTGATAAAACTATTCAATTTTTACCACCACCAAATGAGTTAATGGATTCTAATAGTATTTTATCTACTAATGAGAATTCTGGAAATAATGATCATACAGATTTTTCTATCAATACTGATGAACCTATGATTTTAGAGGATGGGACTTTGGAAACTGAAGATAGATATTTAGCTAGAAAAATTGGTTCTGATTTAATAAACAAATATCCAATTGATATTCCAACTCAGCAAGATATTAACATGTGTATAAATATAGTAAATAACTCTTACGAAAGAATTTTAACTATTCATGAATCTTATATCGCAATGAAGGATAGTCTTGTTAAATTCCAAGAAGAGAGGTGCATTTACTTTGAAGTTATAAAATATTTAAATAGAAAAACAGAAAGAGAAAGACAAGACCCACACGTAACTAGAAGAAATGTCCAAAGCACTCGATTAAATTCAACTTTAGATTCAACATTTGATGATACATTTGGTAGATTCACTGATGATATTGGTACAAATGATGATAGTTTTGATGGCTTGGATGACTTTGAAATTATTGATGAAGAATACATTACTGAGAATATAGCAGCTAGGATTGATGTCACTGAAGAGAATCAAAACTCTCCTATAAGTGAAACTTTAAAAGATAATGTGTTAACTCAGTTTGGTGGATTCTTAGTTTATGGAAGTATATTGAAGAGTAAAATTCACACTTTGGAATTATTATCAAACAGAGCCACTAAAGGTAATGTTTTATTCTATCATTCAGAACTTCCCTCTTCAAACCAAACTATCGAAACATCTGCTTTAAAGGAATGTTTTGTTATTTATACACATGGTAATGCATTGAAAAAAAAAATAGAAAAAATCATTGACTCTTTAGATGGGGTTATTATGTCTAGGGATAATTCACAAGAATCTTTAAACAATATAAATCAAAATATTCAAAATATTGAAAATGTAATAACTTTAACTGAAAATGAATTGTTTACTGAGTTGATTGCTTTACAAGATAGTGTTCCAAAGTGGAAAGAAATCTTAACAAGAGAATTTATTGTATTAAAAATGTTGGCTACCGTTGATAACACTTCTAATGCTTCCTCAGAAATAGGCAACTTTGCTATTCATTCTCCAATTAACTCTGTTTTATTAAAAGGTTGGATCCCTCAAGATAAAAAGTTAATATTTTCAAATTATCTAAAATACAAGTTCATTTCTCTTCATTCTGATCTTCCGTTGAATTATTTGACTATTTCTGAGGTTCCCATCTTGGATAATTATCCATTAATTCCTATGCATATGAATAATAATATATTAACAAAAACGCAAAAAAAGTTAATACCACCAACCCACTTTAATACTTATAAAAATCCATTCACATCAGCGTTCCAAGGGATTGTTGATGCTTATGGTACAAGTAAATATAAAGAAATCAATCCAGCAATCCCAACCATTGTAACTTTTCCGTTTATGTTTTCCATTATGTTTGGTGATATTGGTCACGGTTTAATTCTATTTACTATATCATTAGTTTTGGTTTTAAATAGCAAGAAGATTTATAAACATACCTTAGATAACGAAATTTTAGCTATGGCTTATAACGGTAGGTTTATTTTATTAATGATGGGTATTTTTTCCATTTACATAGGGTTCCTTTACAATGATATGTTTGGTAAAACTTTAACATTATTTAAATCAGGTTGGGAATGGAATCAGCCAGAGAAAGAAGGCTTGTCAGTAACTGCTACTAAAGTCAAAGGATATAACTATCCATTTGGATTGGATTGGGGGTGGCATAATACTGAAAATGGATTATTATTTACAAATTCTTATAAGATGAAACTTTCAATTATAATGGGGTTCATTCATATGTTATATTCTCTATTTTTCTCATTGGCAAATTATATTTACTATCAATCATACGTTGATATAATGGGTAACTTTATTCCTGGATTGATCTTTATGTGCTGTATCTTTGGTTATTTAACTATTTGTATAGTTCTTAAATGGTCTATTAATTGGACAGACCCTTCAAATCCAAGAGAAGCACCTAGTTTGTTAAATATGTTAATTAATATGTTTTTAAAGCCTGGGTATATTGAAGCGCCATTATTTAAGGGGCAAACTATCGTGCAGCTGATTTTATTATTAATATCATTAATATGTGTGCCTTGGTTATTAATATATAAGCCATATTACTTGTACAAAGAAAACTTAAAATCTAAGGAAAAAGGTTATAAATCTGCTGAGCATGAGATTCAAGAGTTATTAAGAATAAAGCAAGAACATGAACAAATTGAAAGTGGTAATACAGATGTAATCATATCTTCTGTTAACTCGGATGACTTTGATGAGTTTGAATTTGGTGATTTAATGATTCATCAAATTATTCACACAATCGAATTTTGTCTAAATTGTATTTCTCACACAGCTTCATACTTAAGATTGTGGGCTTTATCATTAGCGCATCAACAATTGTCTATTGTTTTATGGGAAATGACTTTACAAAATGCATTATCCGTTTCAAGTAATTATAAACCAGGTGGGTTTAAAGAAGTTATTGGTTTAATAATCTTATTTACTATGTGGTTTGTTTTGACTTGTGCTATTTTAGTTGCAATGGAAGGTACTTCCGCAATGCTTCATGCATTAAGACTTCATTGGGTTGAAGCTATGAGTAAACATTTTATTGGAGAAGGTGTTCCTTTTGAAAGTTTTAAACTAACTGAATAGGTTTATATATTTATATAATTTTTTTTTTTGGAAAAAAAATAAATAACTGCTTTTTATAATTCATCAAATTCAATTTCAATATCTTCATCTTCATTTTCCACTACAACTTCTTCATCTTCTATTTCTTCTTCATTTTCTGCAACTTCTTCCTCAGTAGCATAATCTTCAGTGTTTTTAAAGAATTGTTCTTCATCATATTTTTCCTTAGCTTCAGCTCTTTTATGAGCCTTTTCCATAACATCTTCAATTAAATTACCATCTTTATCTTTTAATCCAAGTTCCTTAACTCTTTCTATCTTTTCTCTTTCATATTGTCTTAATAAGTATCTATCTCTCTTCGCAATGGTTGCTTCCAAATATCTAAATCTATACTTGAATAAATCATTTTGGAAAAATCTCAATTCATTAATTACTTCTAGATGATTTAAAAATTCTAACTTCATCTCAAATTTTAATAATCTATCTTGTTCTTCAAAATTCTCTAATAATTTAGTTATTTTTGGAATAAAATCTTCTTTTAGCTTAATGGTTTCTTCAATAAATTCTTTATTTTGAGATGACAATCTTTTAGTTAATGGTGCATTAGTATAAACTTCTAATGGTGTTGATGACATATTAATTTCTATAAACTTTTCTGTTTTGTTTAATACAGCTTCTAAGTAAAATTCATTTAGTGTTTCTATGTCATCTAACCAATATGTAATATTTTCAAACATAGCATTGAATTCTTCTAGATCTAGATTAGTAGTTAAAGATTTTTGATAATTTTTAATATTCTTTAATTGATGGGTTACATCTAAGTATTTAGTTTCAATATCTTGTAAAGTACATCCATCTGAATCATAATCTAACCATTCTAAATACTCACTAATAGAAGTTTCTAATTTTTCAATTAAATCACTAGGAACATTTTCAATATCCTCAGAATCTTCTATAAAAGATCTTGATTCATACAAGGAAGATTCAAATAAATTCAAAGATTCGGTTAAAATTACTTTTTGTTCATCTCTTTCATTCATTTGTGTTATGAACTTTTTGGATTTTTTAATTTGTGTTTTAGTTAAAGGTTCTTTAATTAAATATTTCTCAACATTAAATGTTGTCAATTTGGTATTCGTGTTGTTACAAATAGAATTGACTTTGTCAATAGTAAACATCTTATCATTATCAATAGAGAAAGTTATATTCAATGCTGAATCGTCAAAATCACATTTTGAGACGGTTTTCAAGCTTAATTTGTAATCAACAAATGATTCACCATCCTCTCCAAGTTTAATGCTTAATTCATTTTGCTGTTTTAAATCTTTAGCAGATAACGATATTGTTTTCTTTAATGGGAGTTGTTCACCAGCTTCAAAAATAACAACATCGTTATCTTTACCAATGCTATATGTGTAGTTATAAATTAATTTATCAACTACATTTATATTTTGCTTGAATTTAAAACTATTTTCTAATTTAACACCTCTTATAGCTAATCCAGTAGTTACTGATTCATCAGAATTGACAGATTTAGATAATAATGTATAGTATTCTTTACCTAAATAATCAACTAAAACTTGTTGAACAAATGGAACTCTGGTAGAACCACCAGTTAAAATTATAGAAGAGATATTATTTAAATGTAAATTATCCATTCCAAAGACATCATTACTAGACTTTAATACATCAATTAAAGGTTTTAAAATTTCAGATTGGTAATTATTCATAATAATATCATCAAATTCACTTCTTGTAACAACTGTTTTAAAATCTAAATCATCAACTAAAGATTCAATAAAAACTCTATAATCAGAATTAGCACTTAAAACTAATTTACACTTTTCAGCTGTTTGAATAATTTTATTAATAGCTTTTGAATTTTTTAATAATTGGTCTTTTTTGTACTTAGTATTCTTATCTAAAAACTTATGAATTAATAAGTTTTTTAAATCATTTGTAAAATGATCACCACCTAAATTTTTAACATATCCGTAACCATTTAATTCAATAGTTAAATCTACAACTTCATCTTTAGATAATACAGCTGTGGTGTTTTTTAAAACAGTAAATAATGATGCTTTAGTAGACTCTTGACCCATATCATAAACTATAAAATTAGTAGGCAAGTCATCCTCAATTTTAAAATGATTTTTAGCTATATAGCTGATACCAGTAGCTAAATTATCATCAACATAACCCAAAGACTGTTTGAAATCTGAAATTTCAACAATATCATTTAGCATTAATCTTTCTTGTTGCTTATAAAAATTTGGACAATTTAAAACCAAATCATTAATTTCATTATTAATACCGTTTAGTACAACTTTTTTTGATTTAGGAAATTGTTGTTGTGCATTGTATATTAAATGATTAAAATCCATCGCTATAAGTTCTTCAACTGAAAATTTATGATCAATACCTATATCAAGTTTAATATCATTATCTTTTTTACCAGAGTTTATTTTTAAACCTGGATTTAAATCTTCAAAAAATTTGGTAACTTTATTTTCACCTATTAAATTCTTTAAACCTAAAGCAACATATTGTGGAAATCTAAGTTGGTAATTTAATATATTAGATCCATAAGTTCTTTCAATATCTTTGGTCTTCATATCTGGCCTTAGCATTATACCAGCAACATCTTTTCTTTTTGAATCTTGTGACAATACTATATCTAATGGATTAGATGCACCTATAATAGAGTTTTTACTATATCCTTTACCATAGTCTATGGCTAAAATAGTGGCATTAACCACATCAAGTAAGGATATTACAAACACTAAAAAATATGCAAAAGAACATTTCTTTAAAAACGATATTTTCATTATATATAATAAAGGTTTATAATATAGTGATGTATCAAATAGATATGGTGTTTTCTGTATATTTATTATATATATTCTAAAATTTGTTTAAGTTGAAAATAATCTAATCATTAGATTAAATACAAAATATATATTATAAAAAAATAAAAAAAAAACTTTTAATGTGTATTAAAATTAATGGCTTTTTCAAACCTTTTGTCTTTTTTTTTTTTTTTTTTTTTTTTTTTTTTTTTTTTTTTTTTTTTTTTTTTTTTAATTTTTTTTTTTTTTTTTTTTTTAAAGCAAATCAAAAGGATTAAAAATTGAGCCAAAGAACAATCTAGAATAAATGTTAATTACATTTATCTGATAAGCAAATAACATATAACTTTGATTGACTAAAAAAATATTAATCAAATAATAATAACTATATATTTATATTTACTTAAATAACTTGATATTTTAATTCTTGTTCACATAAAATTTGTTCACCAACCCATTTTTCACCAGGTTTCAAATTAATATAATCCTTAACATGACCAGCTTCAACACAAACCATATTTTGGAAACCGGTTTTTGGCTCAAAATCAGCCATGCCTTTACTCTTTTCAATCCAAGGGTTCCAAACAACTAAATCAGGTAAAGAATCTCTTTTTAATGAATGTAAAACTTCACCTCTATCAACAATTTGAACAACTACACTCTTATCAATGCCAGAATAAATCTTATCAAACTCTTCTTGGAATTGAATGACTGGTAATTTTTCAACATAATTTTCTTTTAATAATTGATCGTAAACATTATTTCCGTTTAAATTAGTGACAAATGTATCCTCAATATCATCAACTTTAAAGTAAGTGTGGAATAACCAGTTAAATCTTAAATCATCTTTAGAGTTTATAGGGTTAGAAACTTCAATGCTAGTTCTTAAAGAATCTTCGCTTAATTCTAAAGTTAAGATTAAAGTATAGTCATAAGTCCATAACTTAGATAACTCTTCATTGGCAATCTCAGGATATAATCCAAATTGAACAGCTACAGCTCCATCTTTTTGTGGGGAAGATTCTCCTAAAAATTCCCATGTTGAATTTCTAGCTAAACCATGTTGTGGTAATTTGCTTAAAGGATCTTCTTCATTAGTTTCTTTACCGAAAACTGGGAAAACTAAAGGAATACCACCTCTAACAGGTTTAGATCCATCTAACTTAGCTGCTTCAGATAAGAATAAGTTTTCTTTACCTTTAGTCTTATATGAAATAACAGTTGCACCATATTTCAAAACGGTGAATTGAGTGGATGGTTCCTTTGGATGACTAACAACTACTTTATCGTCAAATTCTCTTACAGACATTTTAATATTACTAAAAAACAAAAAAAATATTAGCTTTGGTTCTTATTATTTAATGTTTTAACAAGTAAAAGAAAAGTAATTTTCTTTTTTTTTAAAAAAAAAAAAAAAAAGTATAAATAAAAACTTAGATAATTATTTATTTTTGAAAAAAAAACGTAATGAATGTGTGTTGAAAAGTGATTATTTTATATCCGAAATATGAATATATAGTATTAAAGAATCGTTACTAATGTTTTTTTTTTTTCCTTCTTATTTTCCTATTTAAGGATTTTATTATTAAAATTTTTTTTTTTTTGCTTCTATTTAGTTTTATAATATTTTTATATGCTAAAAATTTTTTTT
Source organism: Hanseniaspora singularis (nom. inval.) (assembly GCA_030565715.1). Classification (NCBI taxonomy): domain Eukaryota; kingdom Fungi; phylum Ascomycota; class Saccharomycetes; order Saccharomycodales; family Saccharomycodaceae; genus Hanseniaspora; species Hanseniaspora singularis (nom. inval.). The sequence goes on along the minus strand of JAJMDG010000121.1, from coordinate 58,137 downwards.
TTTCTTTCTTAAAATTATTATATTTTTACTTAAATTGTTAAATATCATCTATATTTTAATTAATCAAATATGTTTAATGATGTTATTAAAAAACATTTGTCTAAAAACCATATTCAAATTATATCTATATTATTATAATCCCAATGTTTAGACAAACTTTAATTAAAACTTTAAGACCACAAGTTAGATCTTTTGCTAGAATCAGCAATACCAAGATTATTACACCAATCGCTTTAAATAAAAATTATACTAGATTTTATTCATCCTCTCCAAACAAAGAAGAATTAGTCTCCAAAAAGTTAAATGATATAGTTAAAACTTTTGTTGAAGAAAAGGGTATAACTTTTGAAAAAGTAATGAATGACAATATAAGATTAAGTGATGATTTAAAATTAGACTCTTTAGATAAGGTTGAATTAATTGTAGCTATTGAAGAAGAATTTGAATTAGAAATTAATGATGATGCTTCTGACTCTTTTGAAAACTTGGGTCAAATTAAGGAATATTTAACTGAAAAATGTTAATTTAAACAAAAAAAAAAAAAAAAGATATTGTTGATTATTTAAAAATTGTGAAATGATATTATTCAATATGTATATATATACTTTATCTAAAATAAAATTGAACTGAAAATTAATGTTATAAAGTATTAATTTTAAAAAAGACCTTGTAAATAATATAATTATATAAGTAAATTATTACGTGATAACATTTTACCCTTTATTTATATAATTTTAAAAGAATGTGAATCATAGAGTTTTATTCATATGATCATGTGCTATTCCAGAATACACGTGATACACGTAAAAATATGCACTTTTTATTTAGCTTCTTTTCCTTATCATGAATATATCTAGAATACTATATTCTGTTACTTAAAATAGAAATGTTTACATCAACAAAACATTTTATTTTAAAATTTTTATTTATACATCATAATTAAATAAAATTTTTAAATAAATAAAAACTGTATAAAGAAAATTGTAATCAACTTTTTATTTATTTTACATTTTTTATAAAATATTATTTTAGTTATATATATGGGTTTGATAATTTCAATAATAATTTGATGATTCGTTATTTAAGTGATTTTTTAATTCTTTTTAAATAAGTGTTCTGTTATTTATAAAAAACTATTAAATATATGCTACTAATAACCAAAAATTATTGAATTACATAAGATATAATTAAACTTATCGATAAGTGAATATTTACTAATACTACAACTTATCAAATATATAATTGAAAAATTAAATAAAAGGAATACACGGTAATCCAATAGTATTTAATTACAAAGACATACTAAAGATAAAGGTCTGAATATTTTTTAATAATATTCTATTTTTAGATATAAAATTAATTTAATTTAAGTTTTTTTTTTTTTTTTTTTTTGTACACATCACTCATATTCTTTGAGTATATATTCATAGCTAACATTAGATATTTCTGATACGAAAAAAAAAAATCTTTTTTTAAACTAAAGACTATTTTTATAATAAATACAAATAAACCATTCTCGAACAAACTAATATAATAGCTAGAAAAACAAAATGTGTGGTATTTTTGGTTATTGTAATTATATGATTGAAAAATCTAGAAAAGATATTCTAGATACTTTAACTGAAGGGTTATCTAAATTAGAATATAGAGGATATGATTCAACAGGTGTTGCCGTTGATGGTGACGAAATTGATTCAACCTTTATTATTAGAACACCAGGTAAAGTTGCACAATTAAAAGAAGAAATTAATAACACATTCAATTTTGAAAAGAGCAACCCTGAGTTTATTAACCATGTTGGTATTGCACACACTAGATGGGCCACACATGGTGAACCAAGCGTCAAAAATAGTCATCCTCAAACATCTGATGTTGATAATGAATTCGTTGTTGTTCATAATGGTATTATAACTAACTATAGAGAATTAAAAACTTTATTATTGAATAAGGGCTTTAAATTCACTAGTGATACTGATACCGAATGCATTGCCAAGTTATTCAAATTATTCTATGATACTAACTTGGCAAATGGTATTGAATTAGATTTCAATGCTTTAACAAAAGAAGTTTTATCTGAATTAGATGGTTCTTATGGTTTATTATGTAGATCATCTCATTATCCAGGTGAAGTTATTGCTACTAGAAAAGGTTCTCCTTTATTGATCGGTGTTAAATCTGAAAAGAAATTAAAAGTTGATTTTGTTGATGTTGAGTTTGCTGATGAAGATACTAATACTGAAGATAACGATTTAATGAAATTACAAAAAATGAGTAGACAAGGTGAACAAGACCAAGAAAAGATATACTTTGCTCCATTAGTCTCTGACAATCGTAACCCATCTGCAAACTTAAGATATTCTCAATCTAGAGCCTTTTTATCTGAAGACGGTATTCCTATTCCTATTGAATTTTTCATTTCATCTGATGCTTCATCAGTTATTAAACATACTAAAAAAGTTTTATTCTTAGAAGATAATGATGTCGCTCATATCTATGACGGTGAATTACATATTCATAGATTTAAATCTAAACAAGATGGTGACAAAGTTACTAGACCTATTCAAACTTTAGAAATGGAATTAGCTCAGATTATGAAGGGTAGTTATAACCATTTCATGCAAAAGGAAGTTTTTGAACAACCAGACTCCACTTTAAACACAATGAGAGGTAGATTAGATTTTGTTAATAAAACTGTTAAGTTAGGTGGCCTTGCTAATTGGTTACCAACTATAAGAAAAGCAAGAAGATTAATAATGATAGCATGTGGTACTTCTTATTATTCTTGTTTAGCTACTAGACAAATATTTGAAGAATTAACAGAAATACCAGTGTGTGTTGAATTATCCTCTGACTTTTTAGATAGAAAATCACCAATCTTTAGAGACGATGTTTGCATATTTGTATCTCAATCAGGTGAAACTGCTGATTCTATGTTAGCTTTGAAATATTGTTTAGAAAGAGGTGCTTTAACTGTTGGTATTGTAAACACTGTTGGTTCTTCTATTTCAAGAGCTACACACTGTGGTGTTCACATAAATGCTGGTCCAGAAATCGGTGTTGCTTCTACAAAGGCTTATACTTCTCAATATATTTCTTTAGTAATGTTAGCTTTGTCTTTATCAGATGATAGATTATCCAATTTAGAAAGAAGACAAACTATCATTTCTGATTTACAACGTATTCCTTCTCAAATTAAAACTGTATTACAATTGGAACCACAAATCAAGAAGATTTGTAAAAAATTACAAGATGAAAAAAATTTATTATTATTAGGTAGAGGTTATCAACATGCAAGTGCTTTAGAAGGTGCTTTAAAGATAAAGGAAATTTCATACATCCACTGTGAAGCTATCTTGGCTGGTGAATTAAAACATGGTCCTTTAGCATTAGTTGATGAATTTTTACCAATCATAGCCATCGGTACTAGAGACTCACTATTCCCTAAGGTTGTATCTTCTATTGAACAAGTAATTGCTAGAAAAGGTAAACCTATAGTAATTTGTAATGAAAATGATGAATATTGGATGTCTAAAAAACAAATAGAATCAGATATTGAATTAATTGAAGTTCCTTTAACTAGTGATTGTTTACAAGGTTTAATAAATATTATCCCATTACAACTAATGTCCTACTGGCTAGCTGTTAATAAAGGTTATGACGTTGATTTCCCTAGAAATCTAGCTAAATCTGTTACTGTAGAATAGATTTAATTTTTACTTACTTGATAAGTATATATTATATTATATAAAAAATAAAAAAAAAAATTATTATTTTCAATCTTTGTATAAATCATGTGATCATATTGTTAATATTTTTAGAATAGAAAATTTATTTGTTTTAAAATAACAGTTATTTATAAAAATTTTATATAATTTTCTATTCTTAGGCTTTCCTTTTTTTTTTTTTTCCCCTGAAAATATAATTCTACTATTATTGCTTTCTACCCTTTAAAAATACGAGATCAGCAAATTTTTTGCTCTATTATATATATATATTTTTTTTTTTGAATGAATTATTTACTTATTAATATTTTAATATGAATATGTAATTTATTCTTTATTCCTTTTTTCTTTTTTTTAAATATATAAATAAAACCTAGTGTTTATATCTAAATATATATAGTTCTATACCAAAGTTAAAATATTATGGGTTTATTTGGTAATAAAAGTAGAAGCAGTATTGTAGGGAACTACAATACTATTTCAAATAACAAACAAATTAATAAAGATACACATATAAAAAACGAATTTGAAAGCTTTGGAGGAGCAGAGATTAAAGGAGACTTGCTAGAAGGTCATATTAATAAGACAGTCACAACAACAGTTACAACAGAGTACTATGATCAAAGCACAGGAACTGTTAAGAGAAAAACTACTAGAACCAGTTCAATAACAAGTGGTAATAGACGTTCTTCTTTAATGGCACCTCATGAAAAACAAATGAGATATGTTCCTACAAGTGGAGGATTAAAATTAGTAGAAGTAGACCTTGATGCTGAAAAGGAACTTTTAAAAACTAATCAAATTAAAAAACAAGGGAGTATGGTTAAAAGATCCAACTCAAGTATTTCTTTAAGAAGCCATTTACAACAAAAGAGTAATCATCCAACAAGACAATCTTCTTTATCATCAGATATAAGAAAAAACAGTTTGCAAAGTAATACCGAAAGAGCTAACAGTGGTTTACTTGCTGCTAAAGTTGCAACAGGAAATAAAGAACCTGTTAAACTTACTAAAAACACTGTTAAAAAAAGAAAGTCGATGGCAACAATGAAAAGTGCTATTAACAATGTAAATGGTAATTCTTATACTGGATTAAAAAAATCACCTAGTTTTATTAAAGAAGAATCAGAAGGTCAACTAAGCAAAGAAAACAATGATCAACAAACAACAACTAAGAAATCAACTATTAAAAGATCTCCTTCTATTCAACAAAAATTAGGCACTAATAATTTAAAGATTACTGAAAAAAACATAATTGAAACCAAAGTTCCGCCAAAGATTGAAAAATCAAACATTAGAATTACTCCTATGAAAGTATCTATGAAACCAAGTATGGATAAATTACTAAAAGGAAATACTGTAAAATTAGATGAAAAAGATTCTGAATTTTTAAAATTCCAAGAAAGTACTGAAAAAAGCTTAAAAGAAGAAAAGCATGATGATTTTTCAGATAGATTAAAAGATGATGTTTCTTCATTAACTACTAAACAAGTCACTGAAAGCGAAGTTGATTCAAAAACATCTGACAAATCCTTGGTTAAAAATGACGATATACCGTCACAAGATGGTGTGATATTATTAAATGACGAAGATATTCTTCCAGCATTGCAAATAATTAAGGATGCTGATGTAACTTCGCCAGATATTGATTTAAATGAAGAAGATGTGGTTGAAGGTTTAGACTCATCTGCAATCATTAATGAAGCAAAAGTTAACCCACCTGTCATAAATTTATCTAAAGATAATGAATATATCTACACACCAACTAAGAATGACAGTAAGGAAAACTTTTTACCAGCTGAATCTAAAGAATCAATTTATGAAGATGCTATAGATGATATGGAGATTCAACCTCCTGTTCCAGGGTTTATAGAAAATGATTTAGAATCAAAGCCAAAGCCCAAATTCACACCTACTAAGATTGATGAAATTGATGAAAGTGAGGAGTTTATTACACCTATAAAAGACAAACCTTTGAAATCTGCTATAAGATCAAAGTCTAAATATGAATCTTCCAGTAGTAAAGGAAAACCAAGAACAAAAGAGAATGCTGATTTAACTAAATCACCTGCACACGCTGCTTACTTAAAGATGACAACAGCTGAAAACACTAGATTGAATTCTCAAATATTAGACGAAAACCAAAGAAAATCAAAAATAGTTAGATCACCAAGTAAAAGATTATCTTTAAGAGCTGCGCCACAAGGTATTACTAATGGAAATATGTCACAAAGAATGAAACCTCTACCATCAAAGTCTACTGCAAAAAGTACTAGAAATGATGTGAATATTGTATACAGGGAAAGAACTAAGCCAATAATGAATATTAAGTTAGAAGCTCCAGAATTGTCACAATTAGAAAGAAAATCAAGTTTTGAAAGAGAAAGAAAGGGTATGAAACTGGGCTTTGGTCATATGTCAATGAGAAATGAAGTTGAACCTAATCCAGTTGTTCAACAAGAACGTCATTTCAGCCAAGAAAATAGTAACTTTAATAAAAAGTTTAAATCCAGATTTGTTGATTCAGATGATGAGTTTGATAGTTATTATGAACCACCAAGATTACAGCCAGTCCCTATTAACAATAAGAACCAAAGAGTAGCTACTAATAATACTCATGTTTCAAGTATGAGAGATGGCTCTGCCAAGAATAAAAACAATAAATCTAAACAAGATGATAATGAAGGTAAGAAAAAGTTCGGATTAGGTACAAAGATTAAAAAGTTGTTTGGAAAAAAAAAATAAGTTCCGTGTTAAAACACATATAATATAACCTATTATTATATGTATAAGTATATAAATTTACAATTATAATTTTGTCTTTATTATTATTAAGTTATGATCTATTTTTTTTCAATTACTATCTTATACATTAACTAAGACATTTTCACTGTTTTCATCTTCTTTTGATTTGTTAATTAATTTGTCCATTTCTACAACTAATATAAATGCAATTATCGTACCAAATGCTAGTATGGCGATTTGTGGATAATATGAGACAACAAATGATTTTTGATAGATAGATAGTAATTTTGTTGTTATAACAGTATCGTTTTTATACACAGTTCTAATGATTGATGAATCACGTAGCAATTTATTATAAGTTTTAGGATCATTCTTTTCTATAACTAAAAATTTAAATAATTTGGATTCAAGGGATTTTTCAAAAGTGGTTAATACTAAAGATGCACCAAATACAGTACCTAATGATCTCCAAAGATAGAACAAACCAGTTATTGTTCCTTGTTTTGATTTTTCTACTGTAAATATAACAACAACTAATGTTGAAACCAAAATTGTACAATATCCATATCCACAAGCTGCTGTTGTTAAAACTAATAAAACCTTCCATGCAAAATGTTCATTATTTAATAAGTCAAAGACTTCTAAACTAGAAGCAGATGCAGCTAATCCCAACTTCGGCTTTAAATAAGAAATTAATATAGCTTCAAAAACTTGTGAACATAATTGAAGGAATAATGCTTGCAAAGCTAGCATATAACAAACATACTCCATATTCTTTTTAGTGTGCTTGGTAATAAACCCAGTTACAAAAGAAGCTATTGGCGCAGCAAAGGATGTAAAGACTGTGAAAATACCACAAGAAGATGGTGTAAAGTTTTGTAATAGTTGTAGATATAAAGGTTTCTTAAAAACATCACCAAATATAGCAAAAGCAGAGATAACAGTTATCAATGAAACAATACCAGTTCTTCCAGCAAGAATATCAAATGGGATTAATCTTTCAGGAGCCCAGTATAACTCAGTTAAAATAAACAATATTATTGATGCAATACCAAATAATATGACATTACTTTTAACAAGTGGGCTTAAATTTTTTTCAGAAGTAACTATTAAACATGCACCAATAGAACAAGCTAATGTAAATGTACCACCTAGATCTAATTTTTTTAAGTGACTCCAAGTATACTTTCCATGCTTTGGTATATGTGCTAATCTAATATTAACATTTCTATAAGCTAATAATTGACACAACAATATTAAAGGAATTTGCAAACTAAAGACATATCTCCATCCTATTGTATCAATAATTAATCCACCCAGTGGTGCCCCTAAAAATTGACCAGCTGAAAAAACTAAATTTGCATAGCCTTGCATAATACCTCTAACTCTAGCATCACATATATCAGAAACAATAACTGAAGAAAGTGAGTTAACACCACCACATCCCATACCACAGATCATTCTACCAATAGCAAAATGTTCAACAGATGTTGCAAAAACAGTATATAAGCATCCAATCCAGAAAAAAGTTAATGCAATCATTAATGCGTTCTTTCTACCGATTAAATCAGATAATTTACCATATAAAGGTTGGAATGCTGTGTTTGTTAAAAGAAATGAAGTTGCAATATATTGTTTCTTATCATATTGTTGAAATTCATTAGCAACTGTATCCATCATATTAGCAACAACAGTGTTATCAACAGATGCTAGAAAAGAACCTAACCATAATGAACATAATATTGGTAGTTTTGGTAAAGCTAAATTATGCCTATGGAACCTTTCTTCCAATGTAGAAATATCTATTAAAGGTACTGTCTCAGACATTTTATTATATATATTATTAATTATTTTATTGGATATTATAGTTTAATCCTTTTTCTAATGCTATTTTTGTTTAATTAAGATATAATCTATTTGTAATTGAACAAAAAAAAAAAAATAAAAAATAAAAAAATTAAAAAGAAGAGGTAACTCCATTGTGCTAATATGTATATATATGTTAAAAAATGTTTATATATTTATAGCATGGTAAAGAAGGAGAAAAATATAAAAAAAGTACATTTCGGAAATAAGCATGAAAAAAGAAAAACTTATTGAAAGTCGGGGATCTTTTACTATACTAATAAAACCTCGGTCAAATTTACCGAGTTTTATTATAAACATATTTTGGCATTTAAAATAGCAACAGAGAAAACAAAAGTGTATATAGCGCACTTTTTTCTCTCTTTTTTTTCAATCTCTTATCAGTTTTTTTTTTTTTTTTTTTTTTTTTAAATTAATATAATCAAGTTTTATTATTATATTTGTTTAAATGAATATATAATCTTTATTTATTTGTATTTACATGAATCTGTTTTAAGTCTTATTATTCTCATTATTATTATCTCAGCAAAAAAAAAATATATTTATATATACCATTTCACTTACACATTTATATTATGAATTAGTTTTATACTTCTTTTTTATCATTAGCTTGAACGTCAGCATTACCTTCCCCAATACTATTAATATAATCCATATTTTTTTCTTGGAATGGTCTTTTACCTAAAAGTCTTATTAGATCATCTCTAGATAAAACTTCTTTTTCTAATAATTGAGTAGCAAGCAATTCAACTTCAGATGCTTTTTCTGTCAATAAATCTTTACATCTTTTATGACATTCATCAACTATTCTTTTAACTTCAATATCAATTAAAGAAGCAGTTTGTTCTGAAAATGGTTTTGTGTAATCTGAAGAGTCATTATCTCTACCATAGAAAGCCCAACCAACCTTTTCACTCATACCTAATTGTGCAACCATAGATCTTGCTAAGTTTGTAATCTTTTTAATGTCATCATGTGCACCACCTGTAACAGAATCAAAATGTAATTCTTCAGATACTCTTCCACCTAATAGTTGTGTAATTTTATCTAAAAATTCGTTATTATTCATTAAGTATTTATCACCTGGAACATATTGTGCAAATCCTAAAACACCTTGTGCTCTTGGAATAATTGAAACTTTTAATAACGGATCAGCTTCTTTTAAGTACCAACCACAAATAGCATGACCAGCTTCATGATAAGCAACAATCTTCTTTTCTTCAGGTGATAATAACTTAGTCTTTCTTTCTAAACCAGCAATAGTTCTATCAATAGCTTGTTCAAAATGATGCAAAGTTATAGCTGGTGCTTTATCTCTAGCAGCAAATAAGGCAGCTTCATTACAACAATTGGCAATATCAGCACCTGAAAATCCAGTGGTTAAAGCGGCTAATCTATCAACTAAAGAATCAATTTGGGTATCATATTTGACTTTCTTCAAGTATAATTCAAATAATTGCTTTCTACCTGCTAATTCTGGATTATCAACAGTTACATGTCTATCAAATCTACCAGGTCTTGTTAAAGCTTTATCTAATAAATCAGCTCTATTTGTACCTGCTAAAACAACAATATGATCATCTGTTTTAAAACCATCTAATTCAACTAAAATTTGATTTAAAGTTGCTTCTCTTTCATCATTTCCACCACTAGCTGATCTAGCTTTACCAATTGCATCAATTTCATCAATAAAGATAATACTTGGTGAGTTTTTTCTTGCAGTTTCAAATAAGTCTCTAACTCTTGAAGCACCCATACCTACATACATTTCAACAAATTCCGCACCAGATACAGAATAGAATGGAACTTCAGCTTCACCTGCAGTAGCTTTTGCTAATAATGTTTTACCAGTACCTGGTGGACCTGATAATAAAGCACCTCTAGGAATCTTAGCACCTAATTTCTCATATTTTTCAGGGTTTCTTAAGAAATAGACAAATTCCATGATTTCTTGTTTAGCTTCATCACATCCTGCAACATCTTTAAATTTAGTTTCAACATTTAAAATTTCTTCAAATTTCTTTTTTTCTCCACCTGGAATCAAACCTTTTAATTTTATTCCCTTTGCTCCTTTACTTAATAAATAAAACATACCACCTGCCATTAAAAGAGTTGGACCCCAGGAACCAATAATATCTAAAATAGTTATTGCTCTGTTATAATAAACAACTGGAACTCTCATTGCTGGTGGTATATTTAAATCATTTTGAGCAAGTTCTAAATTCTTTTCAAATAAATCAATATCACCAATAGCAAATCTATAGTTTCTATTTGGAGTCATAACGTTATTTAAACCATTAGAATTTAATTTAATCTCAACATATTCTCTATTAAAAACGAATAATCTTTCAACAAGGTTTTTAGCTAAGAAGTCAGTTTTAAATTCTTGCCAAGTAATAATACTCTTGTCACCACCGTCTGGTGATAATAAATCACCGCCATCTGGTGAAGTGGTTATGAATAAAATAAATGAGACTACTGCACCAACTATTAATGCTAAATTGAATGGTTTAACTTCAACAATCTTAATATTAGAATTTTTTGGTAAATTATTAAAATGAGCTTTTTCAGCAAAGTTATTAAAGGAAGCAGGAATTATAGTTTGTAATACTTTAGGCAATACATCTTTTCTTTGTTTTATTTCCATATAAAATTCTATTTTGGATTCAGCTGAGAATTCCAAAAATAAAGTTTCACCTTGTAAATTTATGCTATGTGGATCGTTAACCAATGGTGTTGGTTGTTTAAAAAGATTTGCAATGGTTTTACCTATATTAAAATAGTAAAATTCAGTATTATCACTGTCGTTTTTGAAAAATTCTAAATTTTTATATTCTTGATTAATAGACGCAGAGTTCCAATCACCTGAATCTAATAAATCTTTTTTCAAATGTTGAACAATTAATAAAGATTCATCTAAATCTTTATCATTTTCAGTTGTATTAAATAAGCTATCTTCAGAGATATTATTAATAAAACCTGATGTTTTTTCATTATAATCATCCAAGCTTTTATAATCATTCAATTCTTTAATTTTATCACTAAAATATTGGTCTTTATAAAATAATAATAATGCTTGTGGTTCCATAGTTAAATACTCAATCAATGTTAACTTTAATAATTTTAATTCATCATCTTTATAAGTTGTCTTATTTTCATTTTTAATAACATCATAGACATCAGTTTTACCTATATTATTTAAAAATTTATTCAAAGCTTGATCATATTCTTGTAACTTACTAATATTTTCTTCCTTTTTTAATAATTTAAAAAAGTTATAATAAGTGAACATTGTTTGATCACGAATGTCAAATTTATCCTTATTATTAAAATTCTCAATTTCTACATTAAAATTAAATATAGTTCTCTTTGAAATATTATAAATGGGATTTACTTTTTGTTTAAATAGTAATGTATTATATGTATTTGATGATTGATAACGAGTAATAGCGTTCGTAATTAGTTTGTTTCCAAACAAACCATATTTGTAAGTTTTAAGAAACATGATATATATATTTCTTAAAAATATCCAAAGGCTTGTGAGACTTTTGGTTATTTATACTTACTCTTTATTATTTAAATATAAGTTATATGTAAAGAAGTTATAATTCTTAGAAAATTTTTAATTATAAAAAAAAATTATTATTATTATTATGTATACTTTTGCCACCTATATTTCAAAGTTAAATTTTACGTTTTTTTTTTTTTTTTTTTTTTAAATTTT
>JAJMDG010000121.1:0-40517 GCA_030565715.1 Hanseniaspora singularis (nom. inval.) | reverse complement strand
ATTTAACTAAACAAGAAGATTATTTCTTATATAATAAAATTGTTGGTAAGATTCATAAATTAGTAAACCAACTTTCATTATTACCAGCCAATGACCCATACAGAATTAAACATGAAAGACTTCTTATTGATAAACTTTTTAAAATGGGATTATTAACAAACGAAAAAGCTACCCCATCTGAAATAATGGATAAATTAAATGTATCTAGTTTATGTAGAAGAAGATTGGCTTATATAGTCTTTAAAACACATATGGCTGAAACTATTTTTGATGCCGTTAAATTCATAGAACAAGGTCATGTTAAAGTTGGTCATAACTTAATAAACGACCCAAGTTATTTAATAACAAGAACATTAGAAGATTATGTTACTTGGACAGATAATTCTAAAATTAAGAAGGTTATTCAAAAGTATAGAAACATTCAAGATGATTTTGAATAATTATGTGTTTATCAAATTAATATTAAATAAAACTAAGATGGTATATATATAAACATATATAATTAAAAACGGATACAATGCCATTATTTTTAAAGTATATAAATTTTTTAAATAAACGTTCGTCATATAAATACTTTTTATTTTATATAATGATTCTTAAAATTTACACAACACCATTTTGATTGTTTAGATAACTATTCAAATTTCTAATAGATCCAGCAGGTCTAAATTTAGTCTTGGCACCACTGAATTGCAATGGATCAGTCATAACAACACTTTCTCTTGATATCTTATATGCTGGAGATTTGTTACTATTAAGAGTATTTGATCTAGCTTGTGTTTGATATGGACTTTCAAATGATGCAGGGTTAATATAACTAGTTTCTCTGTTTTCTAATGGATCAAATGAATATTGTTGTGCCATTTGGTTTTGTAGTTGCTTATGTGGTGTTATCTTTCTATTGTTTCTTCTATTGAAATTTGTTAAGGAATCATTTAATGATTTATCTAGGTTAGATGGGTTAGCAAGATTTTTCATATTCTCTATTATTTCAGGATGGTCTTCCTCTGTTTCAACAATATGTTGCTCTAATTGTGCGTTTCTATAAGAGTTTGGTTGTGCTGATTGTTGTGTTTGGAATTGAGTATTGTCTAAATCAGGTTGACCTAAATAGAAATAACCATCTTGTTGGTCGTCATAGTAGTATGGAATATGATTTATTGAGTCGTAGAAATACACATTATCGTCTATATTACAGAAATATTGTTCTTCTCTTTGATCATAATAGTAGTATTGTTGTGATAATGGATCAAAGTAATAATGAATCTCTGATGCTGAGTCGTAGTAATAATATTGTTGTGATTGTGGGTCTAATTCATAATAATCAGCAAACAACTCTGGATTTGGTATATCAGTATTTGTATTAAATTTAGTGTTTGTTTCAACATTGTTATACTGATTTAAATCAACATTAGGTAACTCATGTTCCTGGGCAGGTGGTATGATATAACCTTTAGAATTTGGAAATTCAGAATAAATAGATGATGTATGTCTATTGGATTTTTCAGATGATTTACTTATATTATGCATCTCACCAAAGTCATCTTCTAATTCTTCTTCTTCTAAAATCTTATCCAAATTTGCTTGTTTTTCTTCTTCATCTTCTTCATCCTCATCATCTTGATTCTTTTCTAAATAAATTCTATAAACAGATTTTAGTCTCTTTAAACTTTCTTCTTGTTCCAAGGATAACACTATATCGTCCTTATCCTTAGCTTCATCAATATCTTTCATAGCTTCGGAAACTTGTTGAGTATTAAACTTTTCAACTTGACGAAGAAGATCAGATTCTGAGGCTTCCCTTGCATCAAGAATTAAACTTTTATTCAAATCATTGTAAAGATATTTATTCACGGCATTAAAGTTATTTGTAGAATCATTATGTACAGATATTTGAGATTCTCTCTTTTCAGATTCTGTTAAAAATGGATTTTCATTGGTATCATCAAGTCCTTCAGTATGCTTAGCAGCTTGGATAGTATGTGATTCGCTTACTTTAGAGTCCATTTTATTTAAAGATTCATGAGGTTTATCGCTAGCTGCTCTTGACAAATGAGTAGACTCATTTGGTGTTTCATAACTATCATCTTCCAATGATCTAGACTCTTCAGATATCTTTCTTATAGCTTTACCATCTAATTTTTCACTATCAAGATTAACACCTTTAGATTCTAAATTAGACTTAGTTGGTTTGTTCAAAAAACTTTTTAAAGCAGTGGAAGTATGATTACCTCTAGTATATGGATTTCTTGAAAAAAATTGATTTTGTTGTAAAACACTACTTGGAACTCTTCCACCTGGGAAACTTCCATTCATATTTTCAGTACCTGATATACCCATAATCTTATCATAATGATTCATATAATCTCTCATATCTTGCTCACTTAAATCTTCTAATCTATTGGAATTTAACAAAATATTGTCTACATTACCGTTAGAATCTTCTAAATCTTCAGTTCCTTTAACGTTTTTAGTTGGTGTTGAAAAACTATTCTTAGTTGATATGTTATGTTTTGAAGAAGGACTAGCTGGTACTAATGGTATGTTTAAACTCTCATTTGTTAGAATAAAATTACTTTTTTTGGAATAGCTTGATGATAATGTATTGTTAGATTCTGCTCTTCTTAGTCCTGGTGGTTGTATGAATAATGATCCATCATGTTCCGTAGTATTATCGTTAGCTCCTAATGCAGATAAAGAAACGTTTGAACTATTAAAATGTAAACTTGATAGTCTTGAATTACTCTCCATTTCTTTCATTCTTTGTCTCATAATTGCTAATCTACCCTTTTCTTTATAACTAATTTGAGTTTTAGCATCAGAATTGTTATTTTTTGATATATTTCTTTTAGATATGTTTAAATCAGAAGAAGAAGCTTCCTTCTTTCCAATATGATCATTATTACCTGTTGCTACCACAGATTCTTCATCGAAATTGTTGTATTCATTAGATTCTTTATAGTATAATTCATTTAAATCTTCTTCAACTTTATTGTCAAATTCTTTACCTATAGCTTCTTCTTTTTTAGAACGTCTCCATAAATAAAAAAATATCCCTGATACTATAATAAGAACACAAACGATAGGGATTACAACTGCTAAAATTACAGATAAACTGTGATAAAAGTTTTGAGGCTTTTCACATTTTTGTTTTGAACCAGTACATTTGGTTTCTGTCTTACTTTTTCTTATATCTAAAAACATTATTATTAACTTGAAATATTTTTGTCTTTAATGAATAATATAGATTTAAATAGATAATAAGTATTCCTATAGAAATAATCAATATATTAATACTTATAGGTAATTATATTTATGTCAAATGTTTAGTCGATTGGCTTTTAGTTAACTTCTTTTCTTATTCTTATTTTTTTAAAAAAATTTTATGTCAAAATTTTATACATCCCATATTTTCGACTTTCTATTTTTTTTTCTTTGATTAAAAGATTTCTTAGAAAAATAACTGTTAATGTTTATTCTCAAGAAAAAATTTTATTCAGATCAAAAAAAAAAAAATACTAATAGATATATATAAATATCCGTGTATTTTTATTTGTATAAAAAGCATTAAAAACCAAACCCCTACTGATATTTCCTAAAAAGGAAAGGTCTAGAACATTTTCACTCCGATAGATATATATATATACTTTTTTTAAACACATGATGTTTTCAACTATTAATATAAAGTACACCAATTAATTCTTGTACATTTGGCTCTAGTCACTCTTTTATAATCTATTTGTAAATCATAAAGTTCTACAACACCAGATAATCTCCAAATTATATACACATTGTATGATGATATCTTATTTTTGATACTATGCTTTAATACCAAAACTTTGCAATCATCATCAGTTATTCTGTTAACTAATTTTATATTAACAATAGTGCTATAAACAGGTAAATTGTGTATTTTATTTTTTTCAATTTCTTTAAGATGTGGAGTTAAATAAAAATGCAATGTTCTTTTATAACTCAAAGAATATAATACTCTTTCATCATCACTAAAACCAATCTCGTAATTTAATGCTTTCTCAACACCTCTTTTGTATTCTGCGAGTAGATGGTATTGTGGGCATTTGATCCTTTTGCTTTCTGGGTTATTAGTAACTTTTAGAAATAGCCTTAATATTGTTCCTTTTTTAGAACTTGTAAGGCACAATTGTTTGCTATTAGAAATAGCAATATTATATATTTCAGTTTTGTGAGCTGAAAACAGTTCCATTTGAACTCTCTCA
Source organism: Hanseniaspora singularis (nom. inval.) (assembly GCA_030565715.1). Lineage (NCBI taxonomy): Eukaryota > Fungi > Ascomycota > Saccharomycetes > Saccharomycodales > Saccharomycodaceae > Hanseniaspora > Hanseniaspora singularis (nom. inval.). The sequence goes on along the minus strand of JAJMDG010000121.1, from coordinate 36,279 downwards.
GTGTCCAAAGTTTCAGTTTTTAAAGATTCCGAAAGTTTGGATAATTCAAAGTTTATAATCTGTCCTTTAGAACTTTCACTAAGGCATAAAAATGATGTATCTTTATAAAATATTCCTGTATCTGATGGAAATTGAAATCCAGTATATTTTGTAGTAATTTTTTTAAGTATAAAATCATTCTTCATATTATTTTTAACTTTATAAACTGTTAAAACATTTTCACTATCTGTAATCCCAAATTTTCTTTCATTATTTTTAAATAATATTAATTCGTTAAAGTTCGTTATATTCTGTAAAACCTCTTTGTTGATTAAATCATATATTAACAATATTTTTAAACTTTTTGAATCAGCTATTGTATTTTTTATTACAATTAGGCATATATTTGTATTTTGAAATATCACAAAATCATCTACCTCAAATAGTATACTGTTGTTAAAACAATTGTCAATCTGAATATCTTCGTCTAATATCATTTTAAAATCCAATGATTCTTTTTTCAAAATAGTATCCGTTGAGTAGTTCAATGCAAATAATTTCATATTAAAACTTATGTAATCATATCTGCTATTAAAAGATTCATTATTGTTGTCTATATTCCGGTTAATTCCATCATCACAGGGTCTTATGTATGCAAAAATGTCTTTTAGTACTCCTCCATTCTGAGGTAAATCACCATAATTATCACTTTGATTAATAAAACAATTTTTGTATATTCTTATATTATGATGTAATATTATATCATCCTTGATTAAATGGTTAAATATATCTTTTAAATACTTTTTCCCATCTACATCTTTAAAAACAGCTGTGTCATTCATAATTGAATCATTATCAAATGAAAGATCTGCATCATTTATCAAATAAGAATTAATCAATGACATTTTTTAAATCATAAAATATTCTACGGGGTTAGTTTATCATATTTTTTCTGCATATACACACATATTTATCTTACATTATCAATATATATGATTTTGAAAAAAGTTAAAAAAAAAAAAAAAAAAAGTTTTATTTATTGACCTATTTGTATCCATTTCTTATCACATGCCAATAGATAAAACATTAAAAAAAAAAAAAAGATTAATAATCTAAAAAAGTTCTATAATTACTATATAAGTGACATTTTATTAAAATAATTGCATTTTAATTTTCATTACTTAAAAATACAATTTATATGTAAGTTTTTACCTACTTACTAAATTCAAACATAAAATTTAATTTTTATAGGAAAAGGTTTAATCTTGCTTGGCGTTAATAGCAGCAGTTAAGTTAGCTTGAGCAACTAAGGAAGATGGAGCATCCATTTCTGGTAAGAAGACTTCAATTAATCTGATGGTAGAGTTCTTGTTGAAAGCTGGATCAGAAGTTAACTTCTTCCATTCACCAGTAGTCTTGACTGGAATAGCTTCGTAATCAGTAGCACCGAAAGTTGGTAAGATATCTAAATGGTTCCAGTTTTGGATCATATTGTATTGAGCGGTTGGACCGTGGATTAACTTTTCAATGGTGTAACCATTGTTGTTTAAGACAAAGATGTATGGCTTTAAACCCCATCTGATTAAACAAGCAATTTCTTGTACAGTTAATTGTAAAGAACCATCACCAACGAATAAGATAACTCTCTTATCCTTGTTAATTTCTTCAGCGGCAAAGGTAGCACCAACCATAGCACCAACAGAGTAACCGATAGAACCCCATAAGACTTGAGAAATACCATAAGCATCAGTTGGGAATCTGGTTTGGTTAATACCGAAAGCAGAAGTACCAGTTTCAGTAACAACGATATCACCTTCTTGTAAGAAGTTACCTAATTCATTCCATAACCATTCTTGACCTAATGGAGTGTTATCTGGAACTGGAGCGTTAGCTGGCTTACCAGATGGAACTGGAACTGGCTTGTAGTCAGTAATTCTAGCACCAACCTTTTCAACTAATTGTTGTAAAACGAATTTCATTTGAACACCTGGGAAAGAAGCATTCTTGATCTTGATGTGGTCAGAGTGGAATTCAACAATGTTCTTAGTTTGATAAGAGTATGAGAAAGAACCAGTGTTGAAGTCAGATAATAAAGAACCAACAGATAAGATTAAATCAGCGGATTCGACAGACTTCTTAACTTCTGGAGAAGATAAAGTACCAACGTAAACACCACCGAATCTTGGGTGCTTTTCGTCAATGGAACCCTTACCTAATGGGGTAACAAAGGATGGGAATTGAGTAGCATCAATTAACTTCTTTAATTCTGGCTTAACATTGTGTCTGGAAGCACAAGCATCAGATAAGATAACTGGGTTCTTGGCATCAGCGATTAAAGATAAGATAGTTTCTAAAACTTCAGCTTCAGCTTCAACATCGTTAGCCTTTAAGTCTAAGTCAATCTTGGTGTCTAATAAAGAGGCTGGGACGTGTAAATCAACTAAGTTAGCTGGTAAACCTAAGTAAACTGGTCTTTGAGCAATGTAAGCAGTTCTAATACATCTATCAATTTCAGATGGAGCAGAAGCTAAGTCAGTAATCATAGCAGTAGTTTCAGAGATGTTAGCAGACATTCTGTGGAAGACAGTAAAGTCACCGTTACCTAAAGTGTGGTGTAATAATAATTGTTTAGCTTGGGAAGATAAGGATGGGACACCGACAATGTGTAAGACACCGACGTGTTCAGCGTAAGAACCGGCAATACCGTTTAAAGCGGATAATTCACCAACACCGAAAGTGGTGATGATAACACCTAAACCTTTAATTCTGGAGTAACCATCAGCAGCGTAAGCAGCGTTTAATTCGTTTAAGGAAGCAGCCCATCTTAAACCTTCAACTTCGTAGATCTTATCTAATAAAGATAAGTTAAAGTCACCTGGTAAACCGAAAATGGTGTTGACACCGACTTGTTTAATTCTTTCGAATAAGTATTTACCCAAAGTAATTTCAGACATTATATGATTTTTGTTTTTTGTTTGTTTTGTAATTGTTTGTTCTAATAAAGTATTATACTTCTTAGCGATGGTCTTATAATTATATTATTTTATAATCATAATAATTTAAAGATTTAATTTTAAATATAAAAAATCTATCAATATGATGCCTTTATATACAATTTAAGATTTACAAATATTCAATCCATTCTAATGTTGGATTGTAAATGTTCAAAAAAAAAAAAACAGGTGAGAGAGTGTGTTAAAATCGGGTGTTATTGTGATTTGTAGTAAGTAATATACATTAAAAGTAGCGTGTATAAGCAATGTGATGAGGTATTTACTACTTTTTCATAGCATTATACCAAACAATTAGACTATTCGTTTTTTTTTTTTTTTGTATTTTAAGGAAAATAAACTTCTTGTTAATATTTTTCTAAGAAAACTGCATATTGCAATATTATTTTGAAAAATCAAAAGTTTTTTTTTTTTGAAAAGTGGTACTATTTTTTTTTTAAAGAAAATTGAATATGCCATTTTTTTAGAAACTTATTAACAAACAGAAAATCTGTATAAAACAAATTGATCAGATGACTTCTACAAATTAAACATATGAGCAGATTATTATTTTCTATTGCATTAACATTATTTTATTTTTGTGGTGTCACGTGTGTTTTTTAAATACTTATTTATTGCAATCTCCGAGGAATAAAAATGAATAAGAAAATGATTAGTGTGTTTGATCAATTCCTAAAGCGTACCTAAAGATTATTAAAATTGATCTTGTGAAGTCAAAAACACTATGAAATTAAAATCACAGCTTTGATTTTGTTGTTGAAATTATAAATAGTATAAGATATCTAATATTCTCATAATTCATGTTTATTTACATTTGATCAAGATATGTGCAATAAGTTTAAATTTCGATATATATAATTTTTTTTTTATTTTTTTTTTTACAAACAATGCATATATTATTATTATTAATAATATATTCAAATTTTATTAATATATATGTAATCCGGTAAAAATGTAAATCTTTAAAATAGCACAAAAATATTTATATAAATTGAAATTAAGATAGTATATATATTGCAAATTTTTGAGTACATATAATAAAGGCGTTACTATGTTTTATTAAATAGTCTTTAATCTTATACTTTAGCATATACAAGAGAAAGAAAATGCAATAATTAAAACCTAAAATAATGAGTAGATATATTCCAGAATTTGTTAATAAAAGTGCACTTAATAAATCAAAATCGGTTTATACAGGCGAAGATATTGATCTTTTTGATGATGATTTTTTATTAAAAGCATCATCTAGCAAAAATATGTTTGATAAAGATAGTTTGAATAAAAAATTCAGTTCTTTTAGTAATAAAACATTAAAACAAGATATAACAAAAAATTATAAAAAAAAAATTCAAAATAATTTTCAAAATAAGTACTTTAAAATACATGGCCAAAAGCACTGGATTCTTTTGAAAGATTCTTTAAATTCAAAAAAAGAACTTTCAGATATTCTAAATATATGTAAGAATGAACCAGTCTTAAACTTTAATATTAATAAAGAAATAAATAATAGTCCTAATATTAATTTTAATGATATTCTAATAACAAATCATAAAAAATATTCAGAGAAATTACCAAACCTTGAGCCATTTAAAGTCTTGGATGCGCCTAATTTAAAAAATGATTTTTATTCAAATCTTCTATCATGGTCAGCAGTTGATAACTTAGTGGTAGGTTTGAATAATAGTGTTTACATATGGTCTCAAAAAACTAATAAAACAACATCAGTTTTAAACTCCATGTATTTAAGTCAATATAATGATACAATCACATGTGTATCATATTCACCCTCTTTAAAAGATGACTTAATCTGCTGTGGAACTAAGAATGGTAGAATTTTAATTTTAACTACAAATATCAATGAATATGATTTAAATAAAAATAAATACATATCACTATTGCCATATAATAGCAAGTACAAATATTTATTATGTGAAACAATGTCAAATGCAAAAGGAATATGTACAATTAAATGGCTTTTAAAAGGAGTTGATGAGAAAACAAAGTGTGAAGAATGGGCAGTAATTTGTGGATCAGAAACAGGTGATGCTTTATATTTTGATTTGGAAAAAACTACAAAATTATTCTACTCCAATACAAATAAAGAAGTTAGTGATGATAGCTCAAGAAGTACAGCAACAGAGTTTGTTATGAGCACCATGAAAGCTATTCATATTAGTTTAGATCCATTTATGTATAATAATGTAGAAACAAATGATGATGCTGACTCATCATTTGTTGATGCAAATACAGATACACCAATTGATGACGAAGAAATTACTGAAAGCCATGGAAATACACCTATAGATTCAACTGTTCAAAACTTATTGGAGAATTCAAATAACTTTTTTTTAAGGCCTAATAACAATAGAAATTTATCTTTAAACTTATCAACAAAAGATTTGACAAATGTTGTTAATAATAACCTTGGTAAATCCTTTATATCTGCATCAAAACTTGCAAATTTAGAAAAACAAGAACCTACTATGGTAGAGAAAATTAAGCTTAGTTTAAATATTAAAAATTATATTAAATGTCAAAGTCAACAACTGTGTGGAATGGATATAAGTTGTGAATATGATAAAAAAAGTAAAAAATTAATACAAGCACAACTAGCTGTGGGAGGAAATGACAATAGCTGTACAATATGGGACATTACTGATCCTAATGATCTGAAGCAATTGCATGACTTAACACATACAGCAGCTGTAAAAGCAGTGCTGTTTTGCCCATGGCTGAAAAATTTATTAGCTACTGGTGGTGGTTCAAAAGATAGATATATAAGAATATGGCATAGTAAAACTGGGGAAATAATACAACAATATAAAACTGCAGGCCAAATCACTTCATTGCTTTGGTCCAAACATAGAATGGAACTAATGCTGACATTTGGATTTGGTAATCCAGATCAGCCCGTGTTAATGAAAACATTCAAATATCCATCAATGGAAACAATTAATCATATAACAACAATAGATCATATGCGTGTGCTAAGTTCTGCATTATCTCCTGATAATTCGTCCATAGCATTAGCGATAAATGATGAAACAATTAAATTTTTTAAAATTTCAAAAAAGAATAAAAAAACTTTAAAGTTTTGTAATAACAAAGATATTTATCAAAGCCCTGTTTTAAACCAAATAGAAGGTATTGATTTCTTTGATAATGTATTATCTAAATAATAAGATATATATTTGTTAAAATTTAAGGACAATTGTAAAAAAAAAAAAAAAAAAAAAAAAAAAAAAAAAAAAAAAAAAAAAAAAAAAAAAAAAAAAAAAAAAAAAAAAGAAAAAAGAAAAAAATGTATATACACATTTATTATTATTAAAGATTTATGACAATATATATTTAATAAAGATAATGATTAGAATTATTATTATTTTGAAAAAAGCTTATAAATAAAAACTGTGAGCCAGATAATCCTAATTATGAAAGATTTTAGGTCAGTAAGAATTCACTGGCCAAGTAAATTCTTTAAAGAAGTTATATCTATACATAAAAATAACTTAGATAAATCACAAAATGAATATTTTGTTATTGGAGATTTAATATATATAAATCAGCATACAAAAGACTATTTAGTAGTCTCTATAACAAATATTAATTCAAAAACATTATTTGATAAGCTTAATACTGATCCAAAATATTTCATTATTGGTAAAATAAACATCAAAAAACAAAAATTTGAATATATAAACAAACACGATATTGAATGTGATGTTAAAATTATTAAATTTAATGCTCCTAAACTCCCCAGTATGCAATTTTTCAACAATGATAAAAAACAAATTTATCAAAAAGTAATTAATAATTCTATAGAAGATAATGACTTAAGTGGTAATAATTTAAAAAAAATGCTTGAGTGTATTGATGGTGAAGTAGCCGACAACTCTGATTTTAAACTTGACTATAATATTGATAATGTTATAAATTGTTTAAATATCTCAGACCATCATTTAAAAACATTTAATGATTATTATCCAGAACTAATGTCTTTACAGCATACAGAATCCTTAAAGAATGCAGTATTATTAAAACCAATATTTCACTTTTTTCATGTAAATATCATCCCTTATACTTTTATCATAATGAGAATAGTGTTTTGGGAAATATTATTCAAATCATTTATAAATCCATTTTGCTGGCTAACAAAATATTCAATTACATTTTTACAACTAGTTTTAAGAATAAAACAATTTGCTAATTTCCCAATACAATACTTGGAAATTGGAAGAAGAACTATATTAAATATAAACAGTAATCATTACGAATTATATGAAAGTTATATGGACTATATCATGTATTACAACACTATATGGCTAATTGTTAACGATTATTCATTTGCATTATCACTTTCATCTATGTTGCAAATACATAAGACCATCATCATAGAGAATTTGTCTAAATATCTACATAAATGGCTAATTAATGATGTTATAGAGCTAACTACATTTTTAACACAAAACCCATTCGGAATTAAATTAAACAATGAATTGAGTAAATTTTTAAAAGATTTATTTGTATGGATTGTTGAATTTATTAACATTTGTTATTTTAAATTTTTAATTGACAAGCAAACATTGTCAATAATTATAGACGCGCTCATTTTTCTAACATACTCTTTTGGTATGACCTTTGCTATAGCTGTTTTTATAGATTACTTATCAATATTAACGCTTCATTTTAAACTTTTTTATAAAATATCATCAAGGTTGTACAGTTGGCAATTAAAATTACTAACATCCTTGTTATACTTATTTTGTGGTAAAAAATTTAATGTGCTTAGAAACCGGATTGATAATGAAAATTATTCATTAGAAGTTTTATTAATAGGTGTGTTGATATTTATGATTTTAATATTTTTATTGCCAACAATAGTTGCATTTTATATCATATACACAGCACTTCAATATATTTCAACAGTTGTTGAAATTAGTTTGATGACATTATTAATGTGTTTGAACAATTTCCCACTCTTCATTATAATGTTAAAGTTAAAAGATGGTTCTAGAATACCAAATAAAGTTAATATAGCCATCCAATATGAATCTACTATCCAAGAACATTTATTTTTATTAAAAAACGAATCATTAAAATGGAATCAAATCTTTACAAACTTTTTAAATGTTATGAAACAATTCCAAAAAGAGATTTTTTCATTATCTTTATTAAAAAATATCATAACAGGTTCAGATATTCTAATAGATAAGTATTCTCTTTATATCCCGCTATACTCTAATGTACACGTTGATAATATTAACATTAATGATCTAGTTCATAAAATATTACATGAAAATCCAAGAAATTATAATATAGAAGAAGAATAAGCATATTATAAAATATGTTTTCATCTTTATTTATCCATTTTTTTTTATTTTTTTTAACCATATTTACAGAATATTATTTATAATAGATGTTATATAAAAAAATCTTATTTTATTGCCTAATTACTTATTTTTTCTTTTTCTTAGTCTTAACAACTTTTTCAGTCTTTTTAGGTGGAGCAGCCTTACCAACTCTTCTATAATGTTCAGCTCTTTGTAACTTATAAGCTTTAGCACCATCAACAACTCTGAAACCAGTACCGTCTAATTGTTTTGTATATTGTTCAAGTAGTTCATCTGTACTGTGTAAACTTCTGGAACCATAGTAATCTCTTACTTGTGGCCCTTTTAAACCTTGCTTTAAATATTTTGTACCTGTTCTTGCATTAGTTGGGTTATAAACTGTATTAAAAATTTCAGATCTTAGTTTATTTAATAGTGGTAATTTAGATTTCACAGTCTTTGCAAGCTGTAAAGTTCCTTGAATTGAAGACATTACAAAAGTACTTCTTAAATCTGTATATATACTTCTGTGGTTTAATTGATTGATAATAGTTTATTTAGTGATTTAAGTCTTAAAGAAAGCTATATTTTTTCTTTAGAAAAAAAAAAGAATTCAAATAAACAGGAGAAAAAAAAAAAAAATTTTTCAAAGAAATTTCTTTTCAAAATTAACAAAAAATTTATAACTAAATTCACGTGACATACATACAATTAATAAAGCTTTATTTTATTGATTTTTTAAAATTGTAAAAAGTTAACTTATATTTTTTTATTATGTGTTCTCTTAATTGATAAAAGTTTGATGGTATAGACGTTATATATAACTTGTTCTGCTCTATATAGTATATATGGAATAGAATAAAAATTCAGACAAATTAATTCTTTTTATTCCTTAAAACTAAAAAATTAAAAAAAATTAAACTTGTACCAACATCTGAATTAATATTTAAAAAAACCCAACTTTTATTTTAAAATAATAAATATAAATATAAACTTTTTTAAAATTAAAGTATAATGTTTTTTTAATTTTTTTTTTTTTGTTTGATTTAGTTTTTTTGTTTTTACTATGGTATGTTCCTGCTTATCAAAAAAAAAAAGTTTTTCTAATACAGTATCAAATCTATTAAATATTTATAAATAAAATTAGATAACTTAATTAAATTAAATTACCTTACATTTCATCAAAACATTGTTTAGTAAGCTTCTTCGGCAGCAGCAGTCCATTCGTTAGCTTCTGGAGCAGCTTCAACAGCTTCAACTTCAGCAACAACTTCTTCAGCAGCTTCTTCAGCAACTTCTTCAGTAGCAACGGCTTCTTCAGCTTCAGCTTCTGGGTCTCTGTAGAAGTATAAATCTGGCATGATGGACCAAGCTTCGGTTCTGTCAGCTAAAGCACCTCTTAATCTTAAGACTTCTCTAGCTAATAAGTACCAGATTAAACCAATAGACTTCTTACCTCTGTTGTTACATGGAATAGCAACATCAACGTATTCAGTTGGAGAATCTAAGTCAGTTAAAGCAATGACTGGAATGTTAACGTAAGAAGATTCCTTGATAGCTTGAGCATCAGATCTTGGGTCAGTAACAATGATTAATCTTGGTTCCTTGAAAGACTTGGTGATATAGTTGGTGAAGTTACCTGGAGTGAATCTACCAGCAATGGCGGTGGCACCAGTGTGAGCGGCAAATTTCAAAACAGCTCTTTGACCGTAGATCTTAGAGGAGATGGCAACAACATCTTCTGGGTTTGGAATAGCAGCAATGATTCTAGCAGCTAAAACAATTTTTTCCCAAGTCTTACCAGCGTCGATGACGTTAACACCATCTGGTCTGGTAGAGTGAACGTAAGATTCTTGGTGAACCTGTTTAATAATTTTAGTTGATATTAAATAAAATTTTAATTGTTAGTAACTTAAACTAATTGTTCAAAAAATATTATCCAGATGTAAAATTATACTAAAAATTTATTTATTGATATCCTTCTATAAACATTTTAATTTTTTTTGAATAAACCTATTTAGATATTTATTTTATAATTTCAAGTCTAATTCTTATTGTAATCTAACTTAGTAATTATATTACAGCTTAATAAAGATATCATTGTAAAATAATATTATTCAACAAAGTATACCATTACATTTTCATTAATTTAATTGTTCTATCACATATATCCCAACTTATAACCAAACATTAGTTATAATCTAACGTTTTATAAACCTATTCATAAAAATTACTATAAACCACATATATCTAATATACTTTATCAATCATTTGTTGTATTCCGTAAACTTAAAAAATATTAAAAATCTAAATAACAGTTTAATTCATTCATATAATCAAAAATCAAATCTCTAGCTTATTAATTTTTACTATCTATAGTATTCATTTATTGTTTAATAATCCTCATGTTTATTTATAATTTACTACTATTACATACTTGAACGTTTGGATGACCTAAGTGAGCCTTGGCAGCTAACAATAATTGGGCATCTTCTGGAGTTAAATCGAAAGTGGCTGGTAAAGACATCTTTTAATAATTTACTAGTGCGATTGCTTGGTGTTTTAAGCTATAAAATTTGCTTTAATTTCTTTTTTTGTCTACTAGTATCCAACAAAAAATCACGATTTATCAATAAAATTAATGTTATTTTTAATTATTTTTTTTGCTATACAGGCTACAAACATTTCTTAGTGAACAAATTATTAACAAATTCGGCCAGAAATTTCCTACTACCAAAAAAAAAAAAAAAAAATTTTAAATTCTTCAAAAAAAATATTTTTTTTTTAAAAATTTAAAAAAATAATATGAATCTATGTAAGAAAAAAAAAGTTTAGACAGGATTTTTTATAAACATTCGTTTTAATTTTAGAACGAATTTTTTTTTTTTAATACAGCCTATTTTTCTCTCACTAAATAAATTCTATTATCCACAGTATATTATAAAATTTAATTATAAAAAAAAAAAAAAAAAAAAAATACTACATAAACATATGTTAATAATATAGATTGAATCAATGACACTAAAGTTAATAATATATACATATATAGTTTTTAATTGAAATAATAGCTTTTAGTCTTTAAATGTAATTATTAAAAAAGTATAATTATATCAATGTTTTAAAAAAATGTAATAAAAAAAATTAATAATATCACGTGAATGACAAATTAGTTAAAAAGACAAAAGCATGATTTATATAATATTAAGCGTAAAAAAATAGTATCATAGAATCCGGGGTGTAAATTTTTCTAATAGCTAGTTAGTTTATTATTATATTAGGTGTGATAGCGTTTGGGCTAAAATATATTTTTTTTTAATTTTTTGTTTGTAATATTAGATCAGAAAATATGAGCCATAGGTGTAAACTTCTAATATTATATGGAGTTAAGTATTAACATTATATTTTAGATCAAAAATAAATAATGCACCTATTAATTAATACATATGTACTAGTTCACTACTTCTAGATAAAGTGTAGAATTGCTAGTATATATATACATTAGCATACACCTTTTAACTAAAATATAAAAATGCAAGTTATATAATGGAGATCATCGCAAAAAAAAAAAAAGGGAAATTAGTTAAAATAAAAACCAAAAAAATAATTATTAATTTAATTAACTGTAAAAGATAGAATCACTATAAAAATTGATGATAAAACTTCCCGATTTTGAACACAAGCTAGAGTGGGCTATTTCTTATAACATTAGAATCAATTCTGCAAGATGGCTTTTGGTATATACATTCATTGTTATCATTATATACATATATGTACCAAAGCTATCAATATCATATGCAGTACATAAGCCTTCGGTGAATAATGTAGACCAGCAACAAAGAAAAAGAAAAATTATTAGTTTAAATAATGTGCTTATAATCATAGCTATACTAGCAGGTTTTTTGTATAATTCCTTTGTAAGTTATATTAAAACTTTAGATTTAATCTTAATAACTAAAAGATTAGGTAGAAACTGTATGTCATTATATGTACCATTATTGTTTTTGACTATGAGACCATCGCCATTACCAAATGTTTTGTATTTAAATTTAATACCTATACATAAATGGTTGGGTAGATTGCTTGTGTTTCAAGCTTTGTTGCATAGCATCCTTTACACATGTTTATACTATAAATTAAATGTTCTTTGGAAACTTAAGAAAATAGCAAATATTTATGGTATCTTAAGTATGATAGGGTTTATAGTAATTGTCATACTTTCACTTTCAAAAATTAGAAGACAGGATTATAGAATATTTTATATTTCACATTATTTAATTACATGGATGACTGTTATAATGCTAGAATTTCATGCTAGACCAGGTGTGAGTTACTATACTATAGCTAATCTCTCTATACTAGTTTTTCAAATTGGATATAGAATCTATCTAACTAGAGAGATAACGTTTGATATTGTTGAGGAAATTTCACCATCATTTAAAAGAGTTAGAATTCCTAGAAAATCATTAGCTAGATTTAATGTATCACCTGGATGTCATTTAAGAATTAATAATAAACATGATAATTTATTCAAAAATATCTTTTTCAACTTTCTAGTACCATTACAACATCCATACACCTTAGAATCATTACCTAGTGATGACCAATGCACTTTAATTATTAAAAATGGAAGATTTCCTGTTATTGAAGGTAAATCTTATTATGTAACAGGACCATTTGAGCCAAAATTACCATTTTTTAACAATTCAATATTTGCACATATTAATAATCATAATGCCTGTAATTTAAAATCTAATAAAATAATTCCTAATAAAATTTCTTCTTTATTTGAAAATAAAGATAAAAAGGTTTTAATAGTTACCGGGGGATCAGCTGTTTCTTTTGGTTTACCTATATTGCAAATTTTAAATTCTGAAAACTATAAATGTAAAATGTATTGGATAACTAGAGATTTAAGTGATTTGAATTTAATTAAAAAGAATTATCAAAATTTAGAAATATTTATCACAAAGACAACGAGTGAGGAAGAAAGTATTATAGTTGATAATAATTCATTTAACTCAAATGTTGATTTAGAAGAAAATTATTTAGATCAGCATAATGATCTTTTGTTGCCTACAACAGATAACTGTATTTTAAACAGTAATAAGCCTGTAATATTAGATAGACAGCCAAGTAACATTCAAACAACTGTATCACACGAATTAAATAAAGCAAACCCATTATACTCACCTGTGTTGTATAAAAATTATAACAGTGATGACGATGATTGCATGGATGAAATGGATTTCACAAAAGCAACTTCAGAAGACTTAAAATCTAAAAAATCACAATTTTTACAAACTGGAAGAAATTTTAGAGAACCTTCTGTCTTGATAGATTTGAGTAGAGAAAAACCTGATACTTATAGAACTAATTCACCAAATATCCTTACTAAAAATTATGGCTCAATAAACAACAATTCTGATAATTTAACAACTTATAATAAAACTCAAAAGATTTCCATTCCTAAAGGTTTAAAGGTTAACTTAGGAAGACCAGTGTTAGGCTTTAAAGAGTTATTATGGATATTTAATCTTGATAAAGCACAAAATGGTGAATGTAATGGTAACAATCTAAGTGATGGTAATTGTTTAGAAAATATTTATCTACAAACACTAGGTGTAACGGATTCAAATTTGAATAATGATAACTCTGAGAGTGACAAAAATGAAGTTTTAGTCATAGCAGCAGGGCCATCAAGTTTAGTTGAAAACACAAGAAATTGGGCTATTCTACATAATTTTCAATTCTACGAAGAAGCATTCTTTTTATAAAATTTTGAAGTAAATTAATTAACAAAAACAAATATATACATATATATATTAGAGAAGATTCATTTAATTTTCAATTTCTTCTTCATCTTCTTCACCTTCACTCATACCTTCTTGTCTTAATAATTCTAAAATACCAAGGTCTTCATTTTCTCTCTTTGATCTCTTGAATGATATATATTCTATGTTTGGATCTTCATCTGGAGCGTATATGTTTTGTAAGTATGAGTTAGCTAAAGGATCGATAAGCATGATTTGAATTTTTTCATGGCCAGCTGGTAATTTTCCATTCATAACGTTAGATAAGTTACCAAAGAAGTTTAACCAATTATCTCTAGTTTCTTGTTCCATAGAATCATATGATTCTTGGAAAACTCTCTCATATAATTCATCATAAACTTGTTTTAAAATACCTTCTAAAGTAGTAAATCTACCACCTAATGTACCTTCTTGAATATCTAAATGAATTTGAGGAACAAATAACTTACAAGTTTCAGATTTCAACAAATCTCTCTTTAAATCTTCTTCAATAGTTTCTTCAGTAATTGTTAAAACAGTCTTTTTACCATATTGAGAAATACCACCACCAGTCTTAACTTCATTGGATTTATAACCACATTCATCACACTTAGTAGACATTATAATAACTTGTTTAAAGTGAGGAATATTTAAAGGTTTCATGTTAGTAACACATTGATCATTTAAACAAGAAGGACATGAAGCAACAAATGTTTCAATATCATTAACAAATTCACTAACCATTTGTTCATCAGCAGCAGTTTTATTCTTCTTTTCGATATCTGGTAAATACTTATCAACAACTTGATTTAAAACCTTCTTTTCTTCTAATTGATCTTGAGTTATTAAACCTAAGTGAAAGTTATCTTCATCATCTCTAAAGAACTCTTTTTTATTGTAAGTAATTAAAGAACCTTCTTCAAATGGTTTATATTCAAGGAAAGAGTTACCAGCTGGGTCTCTAACTGTTACTTTAATTTCATTTATAGAATCAGTATACTTCTTAACTTTTTCATCATCAAACTCAATAGCTTCGTGAATCTTTTGTTCTTGACCATCAACAATTTCTTCTAACTTACCCTTATTGTTCTTAGAAATTAAAGAGTAAACACAATGAATTAATTCATTAATCTTTTCATAAGCTTCAATGTTTTGATATTTTCTTAAATGTTGTAAAGCATGTAAATCTAAAATAGAGTCCATCATTAAACCTTCAACAGTGGATAATTGAGCTTTACCTTTTGGAATTTCAAATTCAACAATTTCTTGTTTCTTATCTTTAGAGTCTAAAGGAACAAATTGGAATGAAACGACACCATAAGCAGATTTAACAATTTGTCTGTTCATAAAATCAGCTAAATCTTTAATGTATTTATCTTCTTCACTTTGTAATTTGTTAATATCCATGTTAAACAAACAACCCTTAATTTGGAGATCATTACCTGTTTGAATTTCATTGTTCTTAAATCCACATTTATCACATTCAAAAGACATGATAATAATTTTTTTAAAATGAGGAATAGTAGTCATTAATAAGTTAGTTTGACCATGTGGGTTTTGACATTGCATACATAAAGATTCAATGGTTGTAACTGGAGATTCACCTTCTTTTGGTTCTGAATAGTATAAAACATTAGCATTGTTTGGGTCTTGTTGAATATTAGATGATGCACCAGTTGAAGTTTCTTCAACTAATTCACCAACAGGCTTAAAAAAGTCTTCACTCTTTTTATGTTCACTCATTATATATATAAACAAATTTTCTTGGTTAGGATAATATCTTTTAAATCTTTATTTTTTTTCTTTCTTTACAATTCAACATCGAAAAATTGTAATTATATAATATAAGTGAAAAAAAAATATAATAGTTTAAAAAAAAAAAAAAAAAAAAAAAAAAAGAAATTTTTTCAAATTTGGTAATATAGATAGATTATTTACTTTCTCAATACTTCTAGAAAGTTCATTAGCTAAATATTAGTAATGTCACGTGTAATTATAACTTTTTTTAAAATTATATGTGTTATTTTATTATTTTACTTTAAAAAAGAAATTCAAATGTATTTTTTTTCTCTTCTATATCCCAAATCAGTTATAAGCGTGTAGCTTTTTTTTTCTCTCTCTTCTTATGTTTTATGAAAGTTAGAAAATCTTTTGTAAATATTAAAAACAAGTTGTATATTTAGAGATAAAATATATAAAACCCAAAAAGATACTTTTATTTATTAGATAGTAGAAAATAAAAATGGGATTAGCAGGAGAAAGAAAGAAACAAAGAATTGGCTGGGATCCAAGAAACTTAAACTGGTTATCAACAACTGGAACTAAAGAAGGTGAATCTTCAGATGAAGTGAAATCATTTCAAGATTCTAATTTTGGATTGAATTTATTAATGAAACATGGTTATGAAAAGAAAACTAAAAGTAAAACTAATGAAGAAATTTTAGATTCTATCATTAATAGTAAGGAATTTGGACATAATATTAAAATTAAAGTTAAAGATGACAAATTTGGTATTGGGTACAAGATTGGAGGAAGTAAGGTTAACAAAAAAGTTAATCCAAGAACAGGAAGAGTTGAGTCTGTTGAAGGTGATGATAATTTTGGTTTGGATATGTTCCAACAACTTTTATTTAACTTAAACAATAAAGAAAGTTCCAAGGACAAGAAAAAAAGAAAAAAAGTTGAAGCTATGAATGAACAACTTGATTTTGTAAGATCTGAAAGAATCAAAGGTAAATATGGAATGGATTTTGTAAAGGGTGAAGTTTTAAAAAGTGAACTTGCTGCTATTTTAAAAAAAGAAAAGGATATTAAGAAGAAAGCAGAAGAAAAGAAAAATAAAAAAAGAAAACTTAAAAACGATGGTGATGATGAAAATGATGGTGAAATAAAAACTAAAAAGAAGCAAAAGAAAGAGAAGAAAGATAAAAAGAAAGATAAGAAAGATAAAAAGGACAAGAAGAAGAAAGATAAAAAGAATAAAATAACTGTTGTTGAACATGATATGAAGATTGAAGATGTACAACCTGTAAACTTTAAAGGAACCAGATACGCAGCAAGATCAAAATTCATTAAATCCAAGAGATCAGCTATTACTGATGCAGCTGCTTTGAAAGAAATCTTTATGATGACTTAAAATTCGGATATCATAACAAGTTTTATTCCTAATATATATATCGAGTTTTTTTTTTTTGTTTAATTTTTGGTTTTTTTTAAAAAATTTAAAAATGTTCTTATATATAATCTTAAAGACTTAATATTTAATTATACAAACTTTTTCAAGTATATACTATATGATTTGAATATAGCTTTATCAGAATCATCATGAGATTTAAATCATAGCAAAGCTCATACCAGCAAAGATACCAATAGAAGCTAATAAAGTGATTAAAATCTTAGAAGAGCTTGGAGCAGAAGCTGGAGCAAAGTTCTTAGACTTAGAAGAAGAAGCAGAAGCGGAAGAGCTAGAAGCAGAGTTGGAGCTGGACTTGGTAGTAGTACCAGAAGACTTACCCTTAGTAGTAACAGTGGTGTTAGAAGAACCAGTACCATAAGCAAAGTCACCAGTGTAGGTGGCAGTAGCGGTAATAGAGTTAGTAGCTAAAGAACCCATTTCGGTTAAAGCAGCAGAACAACCCTTTTGTGTAGTGGCATCTTTCAAAACAGCAGAACCAGAGAAGTCACAAGCGTAACTTTCACCAATGCTTAAGTAATATAAATTCAATAAGTAAGATAACTTAATTTCAGAATCACAAGGAGATAAGTCACCGTATTCACCAGTAGTACCGTTACCGTTAATACCAGAACAGTCAATTTCGGAACAAATATAGTTGTATAAATCAGCGTAATCATCATCAGAAACATCATCAGAGACAACACAAGATAAACCATCATAAGCACATTCACATAAATCTCTGTTTGGAGTTGGTGGTAAAACAGAAGTAGCTAACCAAGTGCTAGCTTGGACAGCTGGACAAGACATGGAAGTAGCTGTTGGGGTATAACTAGCAGAGTTAGTAGAACTTGGAGAAATAGCGTTAATTTGACTGGAGTAGTAAGCAAAATCATCCATAGTAGAAACATTACCATCAGAATCAATAGAAACTAAACCATAGTTGTTAGATTCTTCAAAGTACATGTAAACGATACCACCAGACCAAACATCAGTCATATCATCAGAGAAAAGAGCTGCGATATCAGTAAAAGTTCTTGGGGTAATAGTGTTACAACCATATTCAGACATAAATAATGGGACAGTGTAGTTAGAGAATTCTTCGGTTCTAGCTTGGTAACCAGAAGTCTTGAAACTAGACTTACCACACCATTCGTACATGTTAACACCGTAGAAATCAACAGCTTCATCTGAATCACCACAAGCAAAGTAGTCAGCCATGGCAACTCTAGTAACAGAATCATCATTAGAAGAGTAACCAACTGGAATAGATCTGTAACCCATCTTTTTAATGTAAGCCTTGGTATCTCTAACAGCAGCCTTAACGAAAGCAGAAGCATCAGTATTGTTCCATTCGTTAGCAACTTCATTACCAGCAAAGAAACCTAAAACGTTAGTGTAGTTGTGGAATTTATCAACAACATCAGTGTATCTTTCATATAAGTCAACAGTCCAGGAAGGAGAGTTTCTGTTAATACTTTCACCTGGAACAGATAAATCAGCAATTAAATAAATACCAGCGTCATTTAAAGCTTGCATACATTTTGAATGATCTTCAGTAACATTTAAAGCATAGACTCTAATAACATTGGTGTTAATCTTTTCTAAATATGGAATATCTCTAGAACAAGTTTCGTAATCAGCTAATGGATCAATGAAAGAAGAATCATCAGTAGCATTAGCACTGTCGGCTTGATAAGCAACACCTCTGATATAGAATTGAGAACCATTGTTAGAGTAAAAGAACTTGTTACCCTTAATTTCAATAGCTGGTAAATCAGCAGCCTTAACGAATGTGCTGAATAAAGCAGTGAATAAACCTGCTAAAATTAATTTAGAAGAATACATTTTATGTTTATTGTTTTATATAAAAAGTTTCTAATGGTTTTTACTACCTTCTATATATTTCTTCAATTATTTTATTAAAAATCTAAATCTAAATCAAATATTAAAACCTAACTTTAACTTAAATAATTAGGACAATTAAACGATCAGCGAAAATCAAAACAAAAAAACTTAAAATCAATTAAATTACTATTTATATACACTTCTTTTACTAAACTATTGTCTATTTTAAAAATAAACATTTTAAAAATAAATTAGAAAAATTTTATGCTCTATCAACCTTTCAAAATTTTGAACTTTTTTGTTTCCCCTATTCTGTCTTGGAAAAAAAAAAATATATGTATATAGAAATTTTTTAATAGTTAAATTTAAAGGACACTTTTTAAGCTTCTTAGAATTGACCTCACAACGTAGAGTACAGCATTTTTTTAACTATAGAATATAAATAGAATTTTATTTTTAAATTTAGTTCACTTTCTACCCCAAATAATTATCACGTTTAAAACCCCACTTTCTATTAAGTATAATAAAAATATAAACAATTAAATAATCAAATAAGGCATATCTCCTTTTTTTTTTTTGTTTATTTGTTTCTAAAATTAAAACTACCACATTGCTTTAGTAACAAACCCTTCGTAATCAGGAGTTGCTCTTGGAATGTTAGGAGGTGCTTTAGACCCAGTATCATTATTATCTTGATGCCTTGGTTGGATAAGCTGTTTTAATAAAGGAACTGTTGATATATTTGATTCTATAACATTTTCCATCACATTCATATAACTTAGTAGTATAGGGATTGCAATAAAGAATAGCATGATTAATAGTATGAAGAAAAATAAAAATAACCCTTTCAAAGTCTGAGTTCTTCTTCTAATCTTATCTTTGTATGTAAAATAAACTTTCTTTAATGATAGATCTTTAGGTTTTAACCAAAACAACACCATTGAATGGAAGGAATCAATAAATGGTACAAAGCATAAAGGTCCTAAACAATATAATAATCCATGAGTTAAAAAAAAATCTGCTGCAAAGTAACTACATTCCATACATTTACAAACATATTCTCTAAAGGGTTCAATTAAAATGTTCCAACCCAAGCCTTGTTTGATCCACATTGCAGACCACCACGATAGACTAGATTTAGAAGATTTCAATTCCTTTGATAAGAGGAATATTGTTATAAATCTAAATAGGAATTGCTGAATATTTATAACAGCTAAAAGCAATATAACAGATTTAGGTAAACTTAATCCCTCCATTATCAATACTAATTCAAAAACAACTAAATAATAAAAACAACTCATGAAATGAGTTAATCCGCTAATGAACGTCAAAATCTTAAAATTTGATAGTACATGAGCTACAGGACCTAACACTATTGATAAAGTTGCTGTTACACTTACAGTTATCCCATTTAAGAATAATGGTAAAAACGTTAAAATTATTAATCTTATAGAGCTTGCTGTGGGTTGTGCATTTTTGACTCCGGTTTGTGCATTTATGAATAAATATCCACTTATTGTAAAGATACAATTAAAGAGAGGAGCTAAGAGTTCAGATAAAATCAAATTTCTCTTTCCAATAATACTTACATCAATGTTTTGTTTTTCAGAAGCATCGTGTATTCTTTTCTTACTTAATCCGGTATATCTTACTCTTTGTAATTTTGTATAATTAGCCCAAGAGTTTTTTTCAAATGTAGAGTTTCCAACAATAAAGTAATTTAAAACATTAATATAATCTATGAAAAACTCACTAAACAAAAACTGATGAGGATTGAAAAAAAACGGTGCTATAGTTAATGATATTAATGTTATTGCAAACCATAATAACGCAGGCTGCCACATTGTTGAAATTGCAAAGAGAAGCATTAAAAATATTTTAGATCCTGTGTAGATTGAGCATGTGGTGAATTTAAAATAAAGCTCTGAAAAGCTAATTCTAGAGATAGCAAAACCTCTCCCAGTAGCTAAGTATTTTGCACTACCAAATGATAAATCAGAAATCAAAGAGTTGGAATATATCTGGCATACAAACACTTCAAATAATGGGGAAAATGATATAATATGATGCATAAATCTTGATATAGCCTTCCAAATACCTCTCTCCAACACTTCTTGAATTAATAAAGGACAAAATGCAATGAAAAATACAATAAAAATTGATAAGACAAAAATCGTAACCCAATTCAAAACTGGTTGTAAATTATAACAACCTAATGGTGACTCAATATCTGTAATCGGTATATCTTTATTATAAGAGCAACTAATTAATTCATGATTCATTGTTCCAACATTCAACAATAATACAAAAAATAATTGAACTGATAAGGAAATGAATAAATTGTTTAAATGAAATCCCGGATGTGCATAGAAAAATGATAGGAATCTATCTATTGGCATTTGAGTTCCTAAATAATAATATTCTCTCGATAATAGCTGCTCGCCCATTCCTGCACCAATTTTTGTTGTAAAATTTAAAATAGACCCAAAACCTAAATCCCTTCCTTTTCCACATTGGAAATAATCACTGTGCTTAATTCTTCCACCTCTACAAATAGCAGTCATCCCTGCATAAATATCTTCATTTAAGTGTAACCCTTTTTGTGCTTTAGATATTCCACCTCTTGTCGTCATAAATATTGCATTTAAAAAATCTGGATGGCCATAATGTAACTTACCACCAATCTCAGCTAAAGTTCTAGCAAATAACGTTCCAAATGTCTGTTCTTTTCCTGCAGCAATATCACCTAAAATACCAATATTTTCGCTAAAAATATACTCTCTAGCACCTAAAATAGCAACTGGATAATCATGTGTCTCCATTACATAACTCTCTTCCTCGACATATTCTTTATTAACAATATAAGGTTGGACAGAATCTAAATCTATCTCTTCAAATTCACTTAAAACAGATCGAATCTTTAAACACTCTTCGATATAATTATCTTGATTTGCGTCAACAACTTGGATGTATTCACCTCTATAAAATATTATAGAGTGGTTTTGATTATCAGATTTTCCATCTCCTAAAATTGGATTACCGCTTAATTTAATCTTGTAATTTGGTATTCTTTTTTTAGTGTTTTCATCAATTTTAGAAAATCCATCAATCATGCAACTATAAAAAGTCTTATGTTTATTTCCTTCATTATCATTAGTTACTACTTCATCGAGATATGAAATAGCCATGTATGGATAAGCTTTTAACAAAAACTCAGTGTCCTCAATCTCTTCTTTACTAAATTTAGAATACCTTTGCATTGCTACAACCATCTTAAATTTTCTATTGGCCATTGATTCTAATTCAATCTCTAAACCTTTTTTATCAGAACCAAAAATCTCAATCATTAATGGATTTTCAACTCTATATAAAATCTTTAAAGCTCTGACATAGTTTTGAAATCCAGATATTGTACGGTATAGAGTTTGGGTTCTTAAAGATGCCCAAATTCTTGTTCTAGTAGTAAAAACTGGGTTAGATGTATTAAATCCCACACTTTCAAATGGCAAATTAATGTTTTTTTCTTCGTCTTGATCAATTGTTGTTATTAATGACCCTTTATTTTTATTTTTAAACATTCCATTAGTTTTTTCATTAGTATTGTCTTCTTCATCTGAAGATATTGTACCATTATCTGTATTATTTGGCCTTAAATAGCCAAGTTCATAAGCAAGTACTTTGGTATCTTTTACAAAGCACTTCCATTCTTCACCATATAAGAATTTCAAATACTCTAATAAAGTAAGTTTTGTATCAGAATCCTTTTGTTTTATTAACTCTTTAAGAGTTAACATAATCTTTTCTGAATAATGTGGTATCAATACAGTAAAAGTCGGCATACATTCAACAGGAATTGGTTCGGTTATAGGAGTGGACAATGATTGTGCAAAAAATGATATTCTTCTTTGTGCTTCAGAATCTTTTATAAAATATTCTGTAGATTTGAAAGTCGAATCATCTTCAGCAATGAAAAAAGTTGGCGCTTTTAAACAATCTTCTTCACCAGTGTAAAGCATCTTTTTAACATGTTCAATTGTTAATAAATGTTCTCGAAAAAATGAAATTATTAAAGCATTCCAAACTTGACTAACCATCCATTTGGTTTTATAGATCTCCGTCATTTGATTTGTTGCAATAATCTTAGAATAAATTCTGCTAGGTAATCTCACATAAATATTTCTCCAAGGTGTTAATATAGATGTTCCTAATGAAAACGATAACGCAATTGAAAATATGCAATTACATATAATATACCATAAGTAAGTATCCAAAAAGAATAATACTAAATCTGTTAGTAATATTAAAACAACAGTTAGTTTAGGCTCGAGATTACAAACAAAGTATTTTGGAAGCACACTATCACCAGTACATCTAGACATGTTTAAAATGGATAAAACTCTTAAAGGATCTTTTAATGATAAAGTTAAAAAAAAGTATGATTCAATAAACTTACAAGTAAAAACGGAAATCCATAATCCTTGTGAAAACCATTTTGATCTTCCAGTTAAATTTGGAAAAGATGCAGTAAACGTCTTGGATGAAGTATATCTTCTTTTGTATTTACCTTTTTTTAGATAAGAACTAAACATACCTCCTAATGGTCTAACCGAAAAAAAGACTGAAGTTATGAATGATATTATTAACTGCAAAATGGAAATTATTCTAGCTACTTTATTCACTTCGTTCAATTTAAACTTCATTAAAACAAATGCTGAAGGGAAAAAATTAATAGATAATAAAATTAATAATCCTATCATTCTCTTTCCTAAATATTGAGCACCAGGCCATTTTCTTGGAACATAAGAAAATTCAAATAAGGTAGCTAGTATTTGGATTAAGCATGCAATAGTTCCTGCTAATGACATTACAGATAATGTAGCCTGTAAAGTTGGTGGATTGTCTAATAACTGATGGTACTTATAAGTATAAAATGTTGGAGCATTTAAACTTGTAAAATACCAAAAAGAAGTAAAATGTACAATCCAAAATCTATTAAAATTTGTTAGGCAATGAAACCAACTTCTGTTCTCATAATAAGTTTTATAGAAAATTTTATTCCATTTGCATTCTTCAAGATATAAAAATCTTTTATGTACCGGCTTGTCAATTAACCTTGTACCATCATTCAATACAATCATTTCAATACCTTCAGGATACCAAAATAACTGATTTACATCATCATAACCAATAACATTTTTATGATCTTTAGCTTTTCTTTGTAACGAATCATCAGCTTTATCTTTATTATAACCCTGAGTTTGAAGAAATTCATATATTGGTGTTATGATGTTTTCTAGATAATAAAACTCATGCTTTGATTTTGGCAACGTATTTTCAAAATCAAAAAACTCATTAGATTTATCTTTTATTTGAAGACTTTCTGTGTACTCATCATAGTCTAAGCAGCATTTAAATATGAAACAAAGACACTCAGGTGTAAATCTTATGTTATTAGCTTCTCCCCAACATAATAAGTATAGTGCAATGTGTCTTACCATTTCTTCTGCTGATAGAGAAGCCATTTTTTTTTTCCATAGAAACGTTGAATATTTTAATCCTCTATTTTTCTTTTCCCAATAATTCTTAGAATCCTTTTTACTACTTTTAACAGATGGATCATTATCATAATTGTTTTTTATTTGTTTTGTTTTGTTTAAATTAGATGGCTCATCACTAAGAATATTCTGAGTAACACTTTTATCTAAAACAACTACATCTTTATCTGAAAAGTCAGGGTTTGCATTCTTTTTTCTAGGAAAAAATTTAATGCTTTTAACAGAATTGGCATCCCCTGTATTTTTATTGAAATCATTTTTTTTTTGTTCAAAAACTTCCCATTGGGATTTTAATGTATTTTTATTCTTTTTTGCCATTTTCTTATTTCTTTGGTTAGATTTTCCATGTAATTTTAAATTATTAAAGCCAACTTCTTCATCTAGATCAAGTTGGCAACTAAAGTACCATTTTTTATAATTAGAATGGTCACCACCAATATAACTAGCATGTAAAGTAACCAATGCCATTCTTGCAGACATTCTGCTTGCTCTTGAATCTAGCTGTGTTAAAAAATGAATGTACATATTTTTCATATTATCTTTTTGAAATCCAAATTTATATTGTAATTCTAAAAAAATTTCATATATTCTTTCAAAAGAAATAGGTGTATTACATACATCTCCATTATCACTAAGATATTCAGGATGTTTACTTTCTTCTAATGGATTCTCAATATCACTGTTTAAATCATTAAACCAAGCTGGAAACTCAGCTGCAATATTATAAAAATAATCCTTAGGTAGCTCTTCCATTCTTTAGCTATTATACTTATTTTTCTCTACTAATAAAGCCAATTAAGTATTTACTAATATTAGCAATCAATTAAACCGTGCCTAACCTTGGTTCAAAATACAAGAAATAATACAAGTAAAAATATAGAATGCTATATATATATTATTATAAACTATTTAAGATTCATATTAAGAAGTGACCTGTTGTTTTAAATATTTCATCTAAAGATTATTCTATCGGTTTATCACAGTATTTTTGTGTAAAATGTTATCGTGTTTTTTCCTTTTTTGGATTGATATCTAAAATAGGATCATGCTTTATCGGCTAAACAGCAAAAAAAAAAAAATATATATATATATATATATATATATTATGCAATTTATTTTATTTTTTTAAGTTAATGTGTATATGTAAATAAATTATATCTTGAAGAAAAAATATAAATTTATTATCTTAAGCCAATATAAGATATCTATATGAAAAATTATCGTTTAAAATTACCATAAGCAATATGGATAGAATAAAATTTTTATTAAATCAACACGTCAGCGTAACTATTCGATAACCTTTATTCATAAATTTTCTTAAAAGGTCCGTAAATGTATAATTTTATTGCAGGACTAACCCAAACAATAAAATATATTTTTAAACGTGAGTACATAATTTTTTTTTTTTTTTTTTTAAATTACAGCATTTTTTTTTTTATTGTATTATAAACTTAGAATCTAAAGCATAAACAATTTTTTCATTCGCCGAATGTTGTAAGTATCTCTCTAAGAATGTTTATGGAATATTCTTTTAACCTCATTAACTTTATAATAAAATGTATGTATATATAAATATTTATGTTTGTTTTTTTTTTTAAAAAATTTTTTTAGACATTTAAAATCAAAACTCTTGAAATTTTAACTTTTAAAAAATGATAATTTAAAGTTCGTTATTTTTAAAAAAGTATTAATCTTACTTTTATTAAAGATATAATGTAAAACCAAGAAACCTTTACACTCCTTTATACAAAATTAAAATTTAATTGATTTATTTTCTTTTTTCTTTTACAAAAAATTAATTAATTCCAAATATATATATTTTTCCTGTTCTTTAAAACTTAAACTGCAAAAAAATATACAAATCTAACTATCATCCATTCCTTTTTCAAACAAATTAGAATCAAAAACCTGAACTTAAAAACAACAATGAAATTCTCTACCACCACCATTGCTTTATCCACTTTAGCCTTAATTAAGCAAGCCTCTGCTACTGCTGCTTTAGGTATTACTTACTCTCCATACACTGACGCTGGTGAATGTAAGACTGCTTCTGAAGTTGCTACTGATATTGCTAAATTATCAGACTACTCCATTATCAGATTATACGGTACTGACTGTAGCCAAGTTGAAAATGTTTTAGCTGCTAAGTCTAGTTCCCAAAAAATCTTCCAAGGTTTATACTTCATGGATCAAATTGCTGCTAACGTTGAAACTTTAGCTTCTGCCATTGAATCTACTGGTTCTTCTTGGGATGATATCTACACTGTTTCTGTTGGTAACGAATTAGTTAACTCTGGTGCTGCTACTGTTGACCAAGTTGCTGGTTACTTAACTACTGCCAGATCCGCTTTAACCTCTGCCGGTTACACTGGTAAGGTTGTTTCTGTTGATACTTTCATTGCTGTTATTAACAACCCAGGTTTATGTGATTTATCTGATTACATGGCCGTCAATGCTCACGCTTACTTTGATTACAACACCGCTGCCGCTGATGCCGGTCCTTGGGTTTTAGAACAAATCCAAAGAGTTTGGTACGCTTGTAACGGTGAAAAGAATGTCTTGATCACTGAAACCGGTTGGCCAAGTGCTGGTGAAACCTACGGTGCCGCCATTCCATCTGAAGCTAACCAAGCCGCTGCTATTTCTTCTATCGAAGATACTTGTGGTAACGATGCCTTCTTATTCTCTGCCTTCAACCACAAATGGGCCAGCCCAGGTGCTTACGGTGTTGAACAATACTTTGGTATCTTAGATTAATTTAGTTCAAAATAAAAATTATATGTATATTATAAAATAAATTTAAAAAAAAATATATAATAAAAATAAAAAAAAATATAAAAAAAAACTTTTTTTCTTTTTTTTAAATTGCCTATTGATCTATAAAGTTTATACTTTTTTATAATGTTTATTTTTTTAAAGTCTCATAATTGTTAAGTTTAATCTGTTCTTTGTTTTTTTTTAATTCTTTTCTCATTCTAACTGTTAATTCTCCTAAATCAATTGCTGTGAAAAAATTAATACTATAAATCATATCTTTAGCATTTGAAAGACTTGGGAATAGAGAGTCTATTAAATAAGGTTTAAGTTTTTTGTTTCTTAATAATATCTTCTTGGTATTTTCCAATCCTATATCCATAACTATTTCTTTAAATAAAAATTTTAAAAATATTCTTTTTCTTTCAGTAGTATCTCTTGGGTTTATTTTCACAACTTGTAAAACTTTAAAATCTAAGGCATCTTCGCATAATAGCTTAGAGAATAACATGCTTAAATTTTTGATATTGGATAAATTTTTATAAGCCTCATCATCTTCTATAGTGTTTAAATAAAAATTGGAAAATATAGTTTCTAAACTATTCTCAAACTCTCTGTTAACATCAATAAGTTTTATTATTATATTTTCATAAAGTTTAGAATAAAGCTTTCCTTCACTACAATTATCTACTATAGTTTCTATAATAACGTTTCGTTCATCAGTTGATTCCACTTTAAGATTTAAAATTTTATGAACGATTTCATCACTTGTTCCTGAACTTTTGATAATTAAATAAATTGTTCTTTTTAATTTAACACTTTTGTCATCTCTTGAAATTATAGCCAACTCTCCTTTCTCTTCGTCTATTTTTTTTGTATCATCTGGAATTGTTCCAACTAATGGAATATCCTTAAAATCATCGTATGTAATGCTATATGGATATAAAATTCTATCTAGTGAGTGGCAAAAATTAAATATAATATCCCATTCAAATTTGTCAGGATATAATGGTAACCCTATACTTCTTCTATTTAGAATTTCTAATATATTATTTTTAATATCAGAATTTAATACATTCTCATCATTTATTGTTTCGCCTAATAAATGTATAAGAACTTTAATTTTTGTAAGTTGTTTACTCTTTAAAAGTGTTTGAAAGAATTCCATTATTAAAATATCATTTAAATAATTCATTCTTATAAGCATACCTATTATTATGATATTATTTAAATTACAGTTGGAGAATTTATTTAAATCATCAAATGTTAGCTTTAACAAGTATTTAATATAGTATTGTTTATGCTCCTCATTGATTTCCTGACCTAAAAGTATCAAAACCTCACTAACAAATGTTTTAATATTTTTTAAATCAATGTCCTCACTGCTTTGATCCTCTTCTGTCTGTGTTTGGGTTTCTAAATTATTGACTTTATAGTTTTTAAGAAACTCTTTTGAATATATAAAATCAAAAGCTTGCTTTTGATACAAAACTTCGGTTTCCATGTTATAATATATAATCGTTATTGGTTGTTTCTAGAATGTGATTGATTTAATATATATATGTGTGTGTGTGTGTTGAATTTTTTAAAAAAGATAAAACTATAGACATATCGATTTTTTTTCTTTTTCTTTAGCATGTGATGATCTAAAAAATTGATTAAGAAGTTATAAAAAAAAAAAGTTTTTATTTTTCCTATATCACATATATGCCACACTAATTATCATAAATAAAATCTTAAATTCTGTGACAACCAGTATTCAAAAATATATTCATTTGATTATACAGAGATGAACTCAATATTAACTAATATTTTAATTATTCTTGATAAAAAAGAACTAGATGTTCAGCAAATTTTTGAAAATGATAAGCTTATAACACCAAACGAATACACAAATACTAAAAATATAACTATATTACTAGAGTATACCATATCAAACCCTTATGAACTAGACTACCAATTAAACTTATTATACTCTTTGTTTAGAGAAAAAGTCAAATACACTGTTAATATTAATGTTTTATATAAAATAGAAAATACTGAGGTGAATAATAGTAGAAAATATAAATTAATCAATAATTGCAATTTGTTAATTACATCTGAAAATTATAAAGATTTTAAATTACCTGTCTCTATAAAAAAATATGAATTAATCTTTTTAATAGAATCCCCAAAATATTATATTAATAAAGAAAAACTATATGATTATAAAGAATTTGAAATATCTGCTGTTGGTGGTACCTTCGATCATTTACATGATGGTCATAAGATTCTTTTAGCTTTATCAACTTTCTTTACATCAAAAAAACTTATTATTGGTTTGACAGGTGAAGCATTATTAGTAAATAAAAAGTTTAAGCAATATCTAGAAACTTTTGAAAAAAGAAAAGAGAATGTTATAAAAATGCTGGAAATTTTAGATCCTTCTATTCAATATGATGTAATTGCAATAAATGATATATGTGGTCCAACAGGATATGAACCAAATATTGAGTCATTAATTGTAAGTGAAGAATCGTCATTAGGTGGTAACATTGTTAATGAAACTAGAAAAAAAAAAGGCTTATCAGAATTAAAAATATTCGTTGTTAATGTTTTAGGCGGGCAAGAAAAATTAAGCAGTACTTATCTAAGACAGTTAGAATCCGAAAAATAATATATATATTTATATATTTTCTATTAATACTATTGTATTATCTAATAGACATCTGTCTGTTATTAAATACTGTTTTTGGTTTATCAGGATGGTCCATAATAAATATATCAGAAGATTCATAGAGATCAAATGGAACCATTGATGAGAGCTCAGAATTACTTAGGTTTGACATTATAATTGAAGACTTGGTTTTATGAGAATAACTAGAAAATTTGATTTTATTGAACTCTTTTTTACTCATACCAAATGTATCATTTAATCTATCCAGTGTGTCTATAAAGTTTTCATCTGGGATTAATTGAAAAACAAAAGAAACACCGTGTGAATTATTTAATGTCTTGGAACATTGTATAACAATAATGTTTTTGTAAGTATGATCAATATGTAATTCTCTCGCACATATTGTATCATATTTAGAGATCTCATCCATTAAAACTTCATCTGTTAAAACCCCACTAAATATATGATGATTATTATTTGTCCATAGTGTTAGCATGCTCTCTTTATTAAATGAGTCTAAGTCGTTTTTTTTATCAATATCATCCTTAGATTTTTTGTTGTCTGATGAAGTTAATAATTTCTTTGAAATAATCTCTTTTAAATCAAAGACTGAACTGCTATTCAGTAACTTTATTTCAAACTGTTTGAAATGAATATAATCATTTGAATACCAATGGACTTTAACTAACTTCATATTTTCAAATTCATGTAATGGAGTATTTAAAATTTGGAAATTAAACTCTGGAATTGTATCAAAGGTATAGTTTTTGATTAAATATTTTTTTAGCTTGGATTTTGTTTTCATATAAACCCTTCTATTCTCATAATTAGCACATATCCTTACATGTTTATAGTCGACTTTTAATTCATCTGCTAATTTTTTTGCAATTTCCTCAAAATAATTATTTCCATTAACCCATAAATTTATTGAATAGTTTTCATCTTTAAAAAGATTTTCATTAATTTCATTCATCTTTTCCATATTAATGTAATCATGATAATCTATAGATCCAAAGTAAGGTTTAAACATTAATTTAACTCTAAACCTAACGTTTTGGTAAACATCTAATGATTTTTCACCAAATGTAATGATATCACCGTTGTTTATTTCATTTTCAATTAAGCTACTATCCATCTCTAATCTTTGAAGATCATTAGGTCCTATTTCTTCAATACACACTGGTTCCACAAAAATACCTTTATTCAAAACTATATCGTAAAGTTCAAATATTTTTGTCAATGGGTTTACTTTAATTGGAAAAATAATATCTTTTTCTGAACTTTCTCCAAATATTTTGATAAATATTAAAAATTCATCAAATATTGAAATTTCATTTGATAATATATCTTCAACAAAAACAAAACACTCTAAGCATTCTTGTAAATAGTTTTTTAAAAGACCATTAGTTAATCTTTTATTTATTCTTAACCCTTGTGATTTAGTATACCCCATTGTCCAAATATTCTTATTCTTAAATATATCCACTTTTTTAATATCTTCAATAGAGATTTCTCTTGATACATTTATTAATTCAAATTTTACTGGATGATCAAAATCTGGGTTAAACAGTTTACTTTCTTCATTAGCAAATAAATCAAAACCTCTATAACCTGACAATTGATCTTCATTAATGATCTTTAATTTATAATTTGATCTCATTTCATTAATTTGCTTTTGATGCTTCAACTCAATATCTCTTTCATTCTTTAAATCATTAACAATATATTTAGGAACCATTTCCTCACTTACATCTGCTAGTACAGAATCACAATCTTCTTCTTTAATATATACAAGCATATAAGCATTAGTCTGTCTTTTTAAAAGATATCTTTGAATATTTTGTTTCGTCATTTTTTTCAAAGTATCCTCAGACCTTTGATCTAAACCAAAATTATCTGAAAAAACTTCATCTTTTGTAACCCTCCAAACTTTATCGTCATCAAAACAAAGCCAATTATCTTTAGGTTTTAGTAAAGCATAATAATGACCAGTATCAATATCCCCACTATGAACAAGAACACCATGTAATTTATAAATCTCTGAACCATTTGAATTTTCAACATATTTAACAAGATCTAAAGTATCAAAAAATTCATAACGATCATTTATTTTAGATAGTTTATCCAATGAAAAATCATACTCAAATCTCTTTAATTGCAAAAATAAAATAGAAGGCAACTTGGTAAATATCACACCCTTTTTAGCTTTTTGAAGACCAAACTTATCTGTAGAATATGAATTCTCACCCTCCAAAGTCTCCTCTTCTACATAAGAATCAAATGATTCCTGTATATTTTTCATATTTTTTACATTTAGTTGAATATCCCAAAATTCTTCTGTTCTTGAAGACTCATAGTCTACATTACAGCATTTAATAAAACTTTTCATTTCACCCACAAATAAAGATTTTAAATCCATTGAGGCTTCAAGTTTATCTAACAAAAGTCTATTTAACTCTTGTATATCATTTTGAATGAAACTATCTCTAGAATCCCATCCAAATGATCTTGTTAGCTCAATTGTATTCAATGCTTTTCCTGATGTTTGAAGGTTATAAAACAATCTCTGTAGTGCTAAATCTACATGCTGTAATGGATCTTTTTTATCTGAAGTATCAATTTCATAAACCATCTTTTTAAATTTTTGTAATATAAAATAGGTTTGTAATAAAGAATTCAAATAACATGTAGCACCTTGATTTTGGAATCCTATGTAGTTTGTAACTTTCTTGCTATCATAATTTCTAAAATTATGCCATGTTACACCAGTTTCATCCTTTATGATTCTTATATAACAACTAATATTT
Organism: Hanseniaspora singularis (nom. inval.); assembly: GCA_030565715.1. NCBI lineage: Eukaryota > Fungi > Ascomycota > Saccharomycetes > Saccharomycodales > Saccharomycodaceae > Hanseniaspora > Hanseniaspora singularis (nom. inval.). The sequence goes on along the minus strand of JAJMDG010000121.1, from coordinate 3,381 downwards.
ATTTTGTTGTTTTCTTGTAATAGTCCACTGGGAAAAGTGTTACTTAAATAGCTATAAGTTGTTTTGAACTTGGTTATATCTATCATATCAGAAAACCCCCAATCCATATCATTCTGAGAAAATCTAAAATTTGATACCTTTCCTATGTTTACATCATCCTGGCCAGGTCTAGAAAAAAAAACACCAAACTGAGCACATAAACTCCATTCTTTTGTATGTTCTTTATCTAATGGCTCTGGTTGTAAATATATGGCTAGAGATTTCTCATTGTTGTTACCTAATGGATAAAGCAAAAGATTCCATTTAAATTGTTCATCTTTAGATATATTAAAAGATGGTGATATGATTCTCTTTTTTGCCAAATGTCTAACTTGTTCTTCTAGTTCAGACCAATTTTCTATCTTCCAAGTAAAGCCACCCTCATACACTGTATCATGACTGGGTAGCGGAGGAAATAATATATCTATAGGTTTTCCTAAATCTATAAAATCTGACATAATATTAATAATTAATGGTTTCATTTCTCATCTTAACAACCAAACGTTCAACTAGATAAACTGAGACCTATGTATTTTTTTTTTATCTTTTTTTTTTTTTTTTTTTTTGAAAGCAAGTGTATTGAAAATGTTATTCACGTGTTAGTTAAAAGCATAATGAAATTGTGATTTGTTATTATATATTACATCTATAATAGCTATTAATGTATATTGGATTTTCTAAATCTATTGGTAATTTAAATGTACAGAATAATAATGGATTAAAATATTTTGTAACATATATTATTGTATATGTTTATTCATTAATTTAATTATAATACTGAAATACCTAAACTGTTGTACACAGATACACTAAACTAATATTTTTTACAAATTCAAAATAAACTTTTTGTTTATATATATCACATGATGCATTTTTTGTTTACATTTTTTTTAAAAATTTATAACATAAATTTATTAAAACTATAAAAAATATAATATTTAAGTCAAAAAAGTTAAGATTTAAATGTATACATTTTTTAAAAATTAAGGATTTATTTATTAAAAATAACTCAATCAAAAAAGACATTTTTTTTAAATTAAGACATATTAAACTTCCCTTAAAAAAAAAAAACATTTATTATTATTAAAAAAAAATATAAATAAGGGTGCTTATCAAGGAAAACTGTGTACTTAAGACTTTTAAAAATAATTTACAATTTTTTAAAAAAAGTTGCTAAATACGAAAGAATATTCTACTTTAAAAAAAATTTAAGACTTTTTATCTTTATTAATTTTTAAACATGGATAATAAGTAAATATATTATCTTTCGTTTAAAAATATATTATCTAATTAAATAGGATATACATTAAATAGTGATTTAATTCAAAAATGCTAGTTGTTTTTTACTATAATCAAAAAAATATATTTTAAATAACTAAACATTTGCTCTGAGCTTTAGCTATTTTTAGCATGTTCTATGGAAAAATTTCATTAAGATTAATGTTCTTTTATGAAAATCAAATATTTTAGTATCTTCTTTTTAAAATTTAAAGGGAAAAAATAATTTTTATCTACATGCCACCCATCAACAAAATTTTAACTCTAGATTAAAAAAATTAGACCCTTTTTTTTTTTTTTTCTTAAAGCCATCAATTTACAGTTTTTACGCTGGGCTAAAATGAACCCCTTTTTTTAAAATATTGTTGAATATAAACAATTTTTAATGGGCGCATAAACTTTTTTAGGCAAAGGGTACAAAATTGCATTAATTATAATAAAAATAAGTAATAAATTTTCAAGACTATGTTTTTAAATACTGCCAGCATTATAATGTAATTAAAAATGTATGCAATTAAAAAATATATTGAATACACTTTAAGATATTGTACCACAGTGCTATAATATATTAGAAAGCTTTTACCCTCTTTATATTCAGACCAGAAAATGAATAATATTTTTATTTAAATAAACATCTGCTGATTTTAATTTGTCTATGAAATTTATCAAAAAATTATAAAAAAAATTTTTTTTTAAACATTTTTTGTTTTTTAAGTCTTTGGGAAAAGAGTAAACAAAAAAAACTTAAACAAAAGAATATTAAAGAACAAAAGAATTTAAAAAATTAAAAAAAATTAAAAAAAATGAAAAAAAAATAAAAAAATAGAGAATGTATAAATTTATTAAAATATAGAAATTTATTAAAATTTTTTTATGTGATTATACGAGCTGACTATGATATTTAAACTCAAAGTCTCAAAATTAGTTTTTCAAAAAATTTACTTTTTCTTTAACGATTTTCTATATTATTATGCATAATTTTGCAGTTAAATTTAAGAAACTGTATTAAATAAATGTTTGTTTATAGTTAATTTTTAATTTTTCATATTATAAAAAATTAGAAAAATTTTCTTCTTTGAATATTTTATATATATATATTAAAATAAGAAATTATACAAAGACCAGCCTTTAAATATTTACATTTTATTTAATTTTTAGTCACATATAGACAATTTCATAATACTTAGCTGTTATAAATTGTTATATATATTTATATATAGGAATTTTAAAATTTTTTTATTATAAAATAAAGAAAAACTAGAACTTTTTGAAATAAACAAACTTATCCCACTGTTTATCAAAATATAAATATATATCACGTTTGTCTCCAACTCACGTGATTTTAGATTAAAGTATAATATTTAAAATTTAAAAGGTATTAAAACAACAAAAATTTGACTTAAAACTTAGCCACTAAAAATAAAAAAAAAACTATTAAATTTTACAAAAAAAGCTACATTATGAATAGACTATTTTATCCCGTCTTATTCTTGTTATTAAGAATTGTCATGGGTCAGTCAGATGCATCTGTAGCTAACAATTCTTCAACAGCGTCATACGTTACTAATGGCTTAACTGTTGTAGGTCCTTCTGAAAGTTTATATGCTACAAGCATAAATTCTTTTTGGAGCGGTGATTACAACAATACATATAGCACACTTTTAGTAACTAAGACAGTTGAATATGTTAGCACCGTGTACTATGTTGCTACACCAGAAGCTCACATGACAGTTACCGAATCTTCCACAGCTGTAACTTATTGGACTGGCTTAGATACTTCAACATATGCTACATCTTACTCCACTTATGAAGGAGCTGATGGCCATGAAACTGTTGAAACTCACTATTTCCTAGCTACGCCAATATCTAGATACATTAGTACCTCATACAGTTATTGGGATGGAAGCTCTGATACTACATATTCCACCGATATTGAAACCATTACTAACGGAACATCTCCAGTAATTTCAACAATCTACTATGTAGCTACCCCAGAACAATACGCCACCTATACCAAGACAACTTACTGGACCGGTTTAACCAACAACACTTACTTAACATCAT